>JAVYIG010015107.1:0-37866 GCA_035222895.1 Strongylocentrotus droebachiensis | reverse complement strand
TTAACAAAAGACTTAACTCCGTTTCGTTGACAATCAGCCGTAGACGAGAGTCTTCATGCATGGCTGATTGTCAACGGAAACGGAGTTAAGTCTTTTGTCAAATCTGCTTTTTGCTACGGCAGGCACACAGTGAAAACGAATTCGTTTGTTAAAATTATGAAAATGTAAGGGGCTACTTTAAACAAACAGAACTTTGTTATTCCTCGCTCATTTTTCCTGATTGAGGTGTCATATAAAAGGGGCAGAAACTTCAACTTTTTAGAAATGTGAATTTTTCTTCGAAATTCAGATACCGCCCGCCAAATGTCTTTTTGGTTTCCTTCCTTTAAATTGCTTTTAATCACTCATTGCGTAAAATATGCATCATATGGGTAAGCATCAACTGAAAGAGGAGACTCTAAGCTTTCCAAATATGTATCATTCATTAATTATGGTTGTGATTAAGTTATGATAAAACATCGATACTTCTCGGTTTCGTTTTTTCTGGGACGCACTGTACTGTACGCTACTTTGAGTGAGAGAGCGGGAATCGGTTTGGCATCAAAAGAGAGGGAGAGGGGTATAGGAGTTGATCGTAACTCACCAATCAAAGGTCATATGGGAACTCTTTCCTGTATATTGCATAATAGTTAATGAATATACAGGAAAAAAGCTCAAACACTTTGCATAAGCCATAGGTTATACATTCGAACTTCTATTTAGAAAGACAGTAATTCACAGATACGGTAATGAAAAGTATATGCCTTATATAAGTTATAAGTTGCATAAAATATGTATAATTTATGTAGTATGCCTTTAAAACATAGAAGTAGTTGTTATTGTAAAATGAGTATGATAGTGGGTGAATAACTGAATGAATTAAAAATATCGACCATATAGTAAACACTTCCTCCCTCCTTAACTTATTTTATCTCACGTCACCCTTGCGTAGTCTAGGCGAAACAGGGTGTGGCCATCTCGGATGAACATTTTAACGAGAGCGAATTATGACCGTGTACTTGTATTTCATCATCAATTTATTCAATTTCAACGCTTGGATGATAATTATTAGTCACACAGACAGCCTAGGAACCTCTGTATCGGAAGTGATCATTTGGGAAAAGCGAACCCGATCATGAGCGACGCGTTCTTACACACCATGACCGAGTACGTCTGAGCTAATTTATCCTGAACATGAAGCACGCATGCCCTGTGGACACGTGTAACATTTTACTCTCTTTTTCCCCCAAGACAGTTTGAGGATTTTCATTATGTTTATCTTTAGTGATTCAGAACACAGTACAAACTGTCATATTCGCCTGACTTTGTCTTTGTACTTTCTGAAAGTTTAAATTTTTGGATCTTTCTCTTGGAATATTGTTCATTTATGTTCGGCTGCTGTTTGTATAGGCCAAGGCCTGACAGCATTGACTCATCATGTTACTACGGTAAGTACGATAGCAAGCTCTGAGCGGAAAGTATTTATTAACTCTATCCAGAACACGTTTTTCACAAAGGAAGATGGGAGCGAATTGTCGTGTGATAGCTTCTATTTCTAAGTAAACAAAAGTCGTGAGGAAGCGATAGATCTCGTGTGTTAATAAGACAGTTTTAGTTCTCGTCTTACAAACGCGCGAAAATTTCTATCATCTTTTAAGGAAGATAAACTTCCATTTAAGATACATAATGCATGTGTTTGGTTTCTTAATATACTCATCATTCGACATTATCCTTACTGTTATGTTTTCATAAACATGTGATAACATTTTCTAACAAAAAAAAAATCATCATTAGTAACTTAATTTATTCACGAGTCTACACGTATTTATGCCCTGTACAGGTTTGCCTTTATTCGGTCACAACCAGAACACCAAAAGTACTAGTAGTATGATAGTAGACTATTACCTCGTGCCTTATATTTCATGTATCAAAAGAGTAATTGCAAATATATTGCTATGACAACACCGTTTTGAAAATATATTTGAGTGGTGTTTATTCGTCATCATATTATTTCGAACTATGTACATGATTTAAACATGTAATCATAATTACGACAATGTTACTTTATATTAAGCTCGCAAATAAGTTTAACTTTGAAAGAGATAATTATATGATATAATGTTGTCATTTTCAATACCCAATACTACAATGTACTCCTAGGAAAAGTTCATTCCCTGAACTCTTCGAAAATTCATTTTAAGTAATATTTTTTTCCAAATGAATAAAATTTGTGCACCATGCTTGCTGAATTGGCAGGATTTGGCGAATTACCTCAATTACACCTAGCCCTATATCAAGCAAAGGTCATCTGCAATTAACAATGGAAGGACGTGTCCCTGGATGCCATGTAGAAAATGAATGCCATTGAAGGCATGTACATGTAGCATGTCTTTAAATTGTGAGTGACCCAGGCTATGACTATGAGGGTTAAGAAACTTTTTTTCTTTTTTTTAAAGGTGAAAAACAAGACAAAGAAATTACAAAAATAAATGATAATCAATAAATTAGTAGCAGGAGAAGTACAAAATAAATCGGTAAGTAGAAGAGGCATCACGTAGGAATACAATTATACATACTCATTACCCATTCATCTATACTTAAATGCAGTAAGTGAGTGAGAAGAGAGAGAGAGAGAGGGGCGACAGTTCTTGGAGTTCCTACGTGGATATATTTATACATTTTCTATTTATTATATCTTGCCATGCTGCAGTGAAACCTCCAGTGATGAGGACCAAGGATGAGCACCTAAAGTCCCAAAGACTGAACCAGAAGGCTATGGTCATCAACAAACTAGCCACTCATGTGCCAGATCTGGTACTAGCCCGCTCAAAAACAACGCGACTGCCCAGCAGCCAAAAATTTGAAGGGGTGCTTATGTTTGCAGATATCTCAGGTAAGATTTATTTTTTTAAAGGGTTTCTAACAATAGTACAATACTTATAGCTTGAAATATTGCATACTGCACTGTTGAAATTGAAAGGGGACAAGAAGAGAGAATCCGCCCCCCCTCCCTATCTATAAATTTTAACCGAAAAGAAAACAAAACGTATTATAAGCTTTACGCCCTTTTATTCCTACTTTTTATCGTCGTAATTTGTTTTCTTCCCCGAAACATTCAACATGCATAATGCAATAACTAAACCCCCCCCCCCCCCCCTCCCCGGCCGAAGTATGTGAACGGTGAGTTTAAACCAATCTCGGGATGAATAGATGTAAATGATCACCCAAACATTATTGGGCGCTCATTAAGTTTTAATATTTTGAATGATCAGTCTCATGAAGTCTTGATTATCTCGAAATCAACTAGAATTACAAATTTAATTACATGCTATAGATTACACACTCTTTACTTCTTGACATGTAATTCAATTCAATTAAAATTTGTTATACATATACATATTTGATACTTTGGTGGCTGGTGGTATGGTGGTATGGTGGTTTTAAAGTAAAATCAACCAATAAACCTGTGGTAGGAAAACGAGAACAAAATGTTTGTACATACATTGTAAGTCATGTTCATGAATTGGTAGCACCCCCTGCATAGACAACCACAAATATGACAATGTATGAGAAGGTATTTTCCCTTTTTCTCTTTTCCCCGTAATCGGTATGTTGAAACTTTGCAATTATAACCAGGATAAAAACAGTAGTACAAGCTTGACATTTCCATAAACTGTAGGGCTGGAAATGATACATGATGTACACATGTCTGCGGATACAATAAGCTGGGTTTTATGAAGCATTTAATTGCAGCTGTCTAATTTCGGGTATGACTGTCCGACCGCGGAACCTTCGTAAAACCCTTGCTGATGACAAGAGTTGTCCAGGGTATTGTCTAATGATGGTCAATTAACCTAATTATGATTATTCGTACAGATATGTGACTGGGTGAAATGGTCACAAAATCTTCCATATAATGTAGGTTGTTTTACAATGGTACATGTGTGGTACTCGTGTCCGGCTATTGTAAAGAATCTGATGTAGGGGAATGTTATTGTACACGTTTCGGCTATCTCTTTTGAATGCAAAGAATGAATGGAACTTAAATTGTAAGACTTGTTAGTTATATTTCATAATATTTGGAGAGATCATGGTCATTTAGAACTGTTTTAATTCTCTCATTCCTTCTTTCTTTTATGATTTCTCCTTATTTTCTCTTTATTACACATACATAAACAAAAAAGAAATACAAAAAACGAGAAGAAAAGAAGACTACAACAAATCAGTTTTCCTGTTGGCTGAAATCAGTTTTTCTGTGGAACCTCACTCTCCTTTAAATGATAAAAATAATTTTCAAGTATCATACCTTGCTTCGTCTTCATTAAAAAAATGTAAATATAGCAAATCTAGGTAAATATAGATGGGTGAAGACATGCAGGAGACGGATTCACTAATCGCCAGCGCCGTGATTAACATTTATTTTAAAGAGAAAAATTTAATGGGAAAAGAGGGGGAGGGAAGTATCGAGAAGGGAGATAGATCACGCAGAGTTGGGCAGCTGCGAATATTTCCGATTTTCCTAAACCGCAGTCAGGAAACGCGGAGAAAAGAGGAAGAAATGTGTTAAAAATTGCGAAGGATCTTGTATTATTATCCTTTGAAAATACCTCATAGGTAGCCCTCACATGGTTAGAGCCATGATAAGATCGCTTATAAATGCAAGACGCGCATGAACTTATTTATTCATAATCATGATGATAGTACGTAGTCACATGTATATAGCGCTTATAAGTGGCTGACATTGTTACCCCGGTCATTGGATTCAATTGCTAATTCGCATGCAGTGCACGCGCTCCGCTCCCTGGGGAGTATTCCGGCCATGCACCATTTAGCAAGCGCACACGTACATGCCAATTCACCCACGTCAATGTTCGCATCCTACCGAGTACCCATTTACCACTGGGTGGAGAGTTAAAAATTATAATAGTCACATTTATATGGCACTAAATACTACTTTCTAAGCGGCTTACATTGTAATTATTGTTTACCCCGGTTAACGTAAGTGCCGCCGCAGGACTCGAACCGTGAACCATGTAATCCACAGTTCGTTACGTTCGACACCTTTGCATTAACTTTATCAACATCTCTACAAGAAGTAAGCATGGATTTGTTTACATCTACAATTCTTATACTTCTGAAGAAGTATGACTCATACAACTTCCAAGTATAGTTCACGAGGCGCCAGTCACTTTGTTTACATCTCCAATTCCAGTTACTGCGTCCAATCACCAACACTAAGAAAAGTTATGACGTAACCATGGTCAAGGTTGAACGACTCCTTCTGAAATCATTACACATTGCAGGATCATTACACAGCAATAATAACGCAATTGTTAAATAAACCAGAAAAAAAAAGTTGTAGAAAGTTTAGAAAGTTTAAAATGTATAGACCTGAAATATTACACATATTTAGACAACAATTTGTATTGTATTTTGTTGTATTTCTTCCACTTCCGCTTCAATCATACTCGTTAACCTCCGACAATGTGTATGAATTTTACTTCTATATAATTTTTTTGTTTTCTTTGATTGTCATTGTTATGTGCACAATGTGCTTCATGATCAGGAGACCTTGCCGTTTACATTGTTCAACTCTTGTAATGCAAATTGGGCGCTGGAGATGATATGGGGGTATAGTCCAGATCTCATTGGATAATCAGGCATTGAAGAAATGTTAGTTTAAAGTTGAACAGTTTTTTGATATAGACTGGAGGGTAGATTTACCAGACCAGTTGAGTCGATTCTATACATGGGTGTGGTATGGCTACTGCTTTTCTTACGAGCATGCAGAGGGCTAAATATGGATTCAGAAAAATTATATTTAGAACTCGCCGCATGGAGCCTCGCTGACTGATTTAATTTAAATGGTTTTACGATGTCTGACGAAAAATTAATTCCATGCAGGGATTAGCTCATCCAAAGATAGAGCCGGTACACAGATCTATACAAGGCAAATTTATTGAATGATTTTGTGCTTTCGACAGTATGGAGAAATCATGTGTCTTTTTGCTTACACAAGATAGATTTATTGTTGATAGGATATACGGTTGGATTAACGAAAATGTTTACATATTACTCTTTCATTTGAATTAACCAACTCTTTTTAAGTAATTTATTTATGTATGTCATACTGATTCATCATATTTTCAATATAATAAGAGGTTTGATATTTAGCAAGATACGCTAGATGATCACCATATACTAGCTATAATTCATGCACATATTAACATAATCTCAACTCTTTTGTTTGTAAGAATCAAATTAAACTCCAGAGGGGGGCATACTTTACAAATAAGCGCATGAAAATAAGTTATGTGCATGTCAACACGTTTGGGCAGTAACTGCAAAATATGTCATGGAGTTTGATTATCTTATCAAAATATTTCTATGCACAGATAAAGCAAAATATGTTTTGTTACAATGATTGATAAGCATTCGAGTGAATTTGTAGAAGAAAAAAAAATCAATTTAGAAACATTTACGGAAAAGCAGCGAGATCATTCCCAATTTTACTTAAGTTCATCATGGCATTTCATTCCGCCTTTTATTGTTGCATATTAAAATGATTGTTTTCTAATACGATTCTCATATTTGGATTATAAATTTCGATTTAAGGGTTTTCATTATTTTTTAAACTGTTTTTTTTATACCTGTTTTGTACATTGTAATGCAACTGAAGTACGATTTCATCGTATTTTCATTGCATCTTAATTGAATTCTTGAAATTTCGGTGGTATAAAAAAGAACGGGGCATTTTTGTATTCGTTGAAATAATGAAACATTGAATATGGCACAAAATCATAATTCTTTTTTCTTTTCCTTTTTTTTAAACTTAAAAACTGCAAATTTCTTAGTCGGAATCAAAGTTTATTACAATAACCCTTTCATCCCAACATAAGTTTCACTGTATTATTCGTTGAAATAATGAAACATTGAATATGACACAAAATCATAATTCTTTTTCCCCCTTTTTTTTAACTTAAAAACTACAAAATCTTAGTCGGAATCAAAGTTTATTAATCACCTTTTCATCCTAACATAGGTTTCACTGCATTATGCGAGCGATACAGCATGAGTTCACGATCGGGCAGTGGCACCGATCGTCTTTCTCGAACTCTCAACGACTACCTAGGAGAAATCGTGGAGAACATTCTAGGCACAGAGGGAGACGTCCTCAAATTTGCAGGTATAATAGAGTTACCGGTAGTATCATAATGATTTAAGTACTTAATGAGACTATTTTTGGACATCAAGGTGGCATTCACTATTGTCTTAATTATCTCGAGTCCGTGATTGGTGCCCCTGTAATTGATTTTATACCCCACATGTTAATACCTAAAAAGCAATTTCTTTTACTTCATAGAAATATCTTTTGGCTCTCATAAAATTCATATTAAAAAGATCATACTTTGGCCTATCATTTGATGTAAATCTTCATGTAATGCTCTTTGGATTCATTTCAAGTTTTCTGAAAGAACTACGTGCTTGCGAGATGTGTGAATTAAAATGATTAAAAAAATTGAAGAAATTATGAGTTTGATCATTTTTATCTCGATTATATACTCTTTTTTTAGAAGTCAGAGTTTGGTTTTTAGCTAAAATGACCACAAGTAACGCTGAACCTTGCATGCAGGCAAGTCAAAAGAATACTATTCGGCAGGTCTCTTCTAAACCAATAGTCATAGTGATGCTCTTTGTATAGGCATGCATATGAAATTTCAAAGTATAAAATTGATCATGGGATATAATATGGCTACCTCTTTTAAGAGAGCCAAACTCATTTCTTAATTTCGCCGGAGAGTGAAATTCCCTCTGACTGGCAGGATAGTTCAAGTCAGCTTTGGGATACAAACTAACTGATTTGCATTTTTTTATACAAATGGAATAAAACAAGTTGAGATGAAACTATTCTTTCAAAGCTTGTGAAAACAGACGCAAATGACTTTTAACCAATCAGAATCGCGGATTGAGGACATGAATGTGATTTACGTTTGTTCGCCATGTTTCAGTTAAAAAAAAACGTGTCTCACAAACACTCATTTAATTGCCTATTTCGACTTTTATCTCCGCCTGACCGCGGCTGTCGATTTCTGTAGTGAGTCATCGTTTGTCTATACAAAACAGGGGTGAAGAAGAAGTAGGATAATTGGACATGCTTTATCATTTCCTACTCGTTAAAACCAAGAATGAATTTGTTGTCAAAAGAATGTATACATGAAGAGTTCGGAGAGCCGCCATGCGAAATCGCAGAATGTAAATTATTTTAAAATATAAAAATTAAATTTAAATTAAATCATCTTAAATGCCGGAATGATGTATAGTATGTGGAAGTGTCTCTTGTATTGCTCTTTCACTGTACATCAATGAGTTAGAAGGTAAAGTAATTAACATTCAGATGGACTAGGGATTGTTCTTTTCTTCATAAAGAAATGAAGCTCGAGTTGGCATAGTACTATATGTTTTAACTTAAAAAGCGTCCTTCTTTCCGACACATATCAAATTAATGTCGGCAGTGACATCAAATTAAATGAAAATGCGAGGCTAAATATAGACATCTTGCTTTGTCATTGAGCAATCGCTTGTATTAAGCATTAATATAAAAGGTCTGTTTGGGATTACTCAGTATAGTCATGATGAAGACAATGATATTTATTGGATACCAGCCATAGACTGCTGAGAGAATGGGGCTGAGAGAATGGGGTCATTGAGGATTTCTGTTTCGTCAATACCCCTTCCTTGATGGCGACTCTTTATGACTGCTTTTTGTAAACAACGGTAGATTGGGGATTTCATACATGTATCAAGTATCCGTCAATGACGACGCTCTTTCTATGGGTTCACAAGGCCTTTTAAATGTAGCCTAAAATAACCCAGCAGGAATACGTATGAAATTTGTTGTTTCTTCTTCAAAAGTCCGTGATCAAAATCTTTGACAGACAAAGTAGCGAGAAAACCCACGTACAGGTTGAACCTTACGTCACGTGACTCATTAGTTAGATCCTATTGTACTTTTTGTTAGCTTGCAAGGCAATATATGCATACTTCAGTACATTTATTGTCAAAGGATGACACATGTTCTTTCCTCACAAGAGATGAAGAATATTTCTTTCATCAACAAAACTTTGAAATACTAAGTTTCCTCATTTGATAATTGAAAATTCATTTTATGCTATGTATGAAATTGCATGATCATTTCCGTAACAAACATTAATGTACCTATCCGCCACATAACAAAACAAAACAAAGATTTATAGTTGATAATACCAATTTATAAAACGCCTATTTTTACTGGATATAAAGCGCTAATTTATCATACAACATGGTGTCATTTTTCGTCGGGTAATGCTTTCTTGGTCCCATAATACTGAAATAGATTGATGGTGCATAAATTCTTCGAATTCTTATCACGAGTCAGAAAAAGAATGACGATTTGTGTTTTTATCGCGTCAGGCGATGCTTTTCTAGCCTTATGGAAGGTGACTAGAGCAAACATGGATCACATCCTAACACGCGTCATCAAGTGCGGTCTACGTATCCAGGAGAGATGTGACAACTGGGACACAGAGGTTGGAGTCAAACTCAAAGTCAAGATAGGTAGGAAACATGAATGAATACCCCCATATCCATGAAATAGGCCTACATAAAATTCAATGTGAGTTACGGCGTAAATATTGATCGTAAAAGAAAAATTTCGTCTTGGTGGAAATATTAAAATTAATGATTTAAATGACATTCAGAGAAGTTGCATTTAACTGGATTGGAAGAAGATGTCCTTTCTCAGTTCCAATTGCTTCCAAAATATTTTTAGTTCCATTGGCATCCAGAATTTGATCTCGTAATTCTTGTAGAAGATATAAAATGTGCCGATTTAGCTCTCGTGCTATTTTGTAACCTTTCTCCTGTCTTCTTTTTCATTTTCCTCCTTATCCTCCATTCTCTTCAATTCTCCTTATCCTCTAATTCTGCTTAACACCATCATTTCACCTGTCTCTTTATCATGCTGAATAGCTGTGTCTATCGGACCCGTCCGAGTCACGACCATAGGCAATGAAGGATGCATACATTTCGTCCTGAGCGGTCCAGCAGTACTCGAGGCGAACATTGCTGAAAAGTTTGCTCTGTCTGGTGACGTCATCCTCTCTCCTAAAGTTTGGGCCTACTGCCCTGATCATGATCTTATTGATCATACTTTCAAAGCGGATGACAAGCACATCGCGGTAAGCAAATCGTGCAACTACCCCGCTTTTATCTCAAGTAATACGATGTATTTCTTTCACGTCTTTTAAAACTGTTTCGATCAGGACGACTAAAGGAGAGGAACTTCCCCAGTGCATGTATTCAAAGACTTAAAGATCTAGAATGGTTACCCCATTTACACTACTAAGAGGTCGACAACATATTTAAGTGTAATATTTCACATTGTTTATCTAAACATAACATTTTACAATAAATTAAAATGTACTAAGGTACTACACCAAGTATATGTATTTATCTGCATTTTATAAAGGATCAGAAATCTGAGAGAAAGGTTGGGAATTCATAAGTGTTCCACATTCGGATCGATGGGGTTTCCAATCTATTTTCAAACTTCTAACAAGAGTATCATCGTGATCGAAATGATATTCAACTGCCTTTAACTGGATTTAACTGGATTAAAGTTGGGTAATTTACGTTTATCATCAATCAGGTGACGGCATATCATCGTCGTAAACCAATAGAACCTGGTAAAGGTATGAAGGCATCATCAAGTCTTCCAGCCAACCAACGCCAGCGTGGAGTAGCTAGTAAAGGCCCTCTTAGAGGTGAGATGTTTAAAACATGTAGGAAAATTCAACCATTCATTTTTCTTCGACAGTACAGGCTACAAGATAAAGAGGTTATCATGATTAATATAGACCTTATAGCATTCTAAGAGTCGGCGGTGGGTCAGAACCAGAACCATTAACAGTTAACGGTGTTGCATTGATTAATCAAATTACAGATGGGAACACCAAAAAGTTTAATATGGGAAAACGAATTACATTTCAGATTCTATTTTCACACAGAATAGTAATGATTGAGATCATTTTAAATGTTGAATGAAGTTGTTAAAATGAGAAATTACCTTTTGTTAATGATTAGATGAGAGATTTACAGGATGGAGGCGGCTTTCGACTGGAGCTTACCTCCTTCAGAACCAGGCTGCTACAGCTCGGATGGGAGGTCAGAAACACTTGATGACTGATGCCATGTACGGCGATGCTGAGATCACTGATTCGGCAGTAGCACAGGACGCTCGTGGCAGACGTAAGCTTGCCATAACTATCATTATTTGTGTTTGTTGAGTAAAACGTTATTATCTTAAAGATGTAACAGATCTATTATGATGTAATAACATCATAATAACATGTAATATTAACATGCTATATTTATCAGTGCATTTACGGTGTCATTATGAAAAATGAAATATATTTGTTGTGGGTTTGTGTCAAATTTCAAAACATTGATGTCCTGTATGAACTGATACTTAACTGGTTGTTTTACTTTTTCATTTGCCTATATCCACAGAGAGGCCAGCCGTGTTTGTTTCGCCAACAGATGACGAGAAAGCTCGTTTACGGAAGTACATCATCAAGCCCGTTCTTCAAAAGGTGATTGAAATAAAAAACTAGTTACAATCATTAAAACAAACAATATCGAGATGTTAATATGCGAACCTACACCTAACAAGCATTGCTTCCAAGTAGGTTTGTTTTTCATTTTTATTTAACTAGATAATTTCGCATTACTATACTAAAACAACAATAATGCCAAAGATATTTCTATGCTAATTTTCTGTTATATCAGTACGTTTATTATTGTGATTATCTTGTGACTGTTTATATTATGTGGACAAATACAAAATAAACTCGCTCTGCATAAAGCAACTAATATTACAACTACTACACCATGTCATTTAAACTATCATTGATTACGATAAAGTTTAAGGGCTTTACAAATAACAACAGTAATGATTTGATGAAAAAGGAAGTAAAAACACAGACATCGAGCAACAAACAAGAAAATAATCAGATACCATAACCTCGCTGTTCTTAAAACTATCTTTTCGATGCTAGTATTTCTTTATCATGTTTATGCTCAAGTTTTCATGGCCATTCCCAATATTTTGGGGGTTTTTCAGCATTATACATTTCACCAAGGTTAATAATAATAATAATAACCTAGGCTTCTATAGCGAAAATAACAATGCGCTTTTATTCTAGTGTCATATGTTTTGTTATAGATTGACGATGATATGCCCCTTGAGTACTTGTCAGAGATGCGTCAAGTTTCTGTCGTATTCATCAACCTTATCTTCGCGAGTGGCGCCGACATTGACGAAAGCGACAGTCTTCAGGAGGCTTTCAGCATTATCTACGATAGCATGCATGCATTTGAAGGTATTGCCTGATCTTGAGAAAGTTTCAGTATCTCTGGTCTGAAAATGGGAAAACATCAAACAGTCTTTCCATTTCTGACTTTAAATGGATGAATGTAATAACTTGACGCGGCGCTGCGGATTTTTTTTTTTTTTTTTTGGTGGGGGGGGGGGAATCATATATCATTATAATCGTTTTATTGCCGTGACTACTTAATTGTATTGATCCATTTTTAATGAATCTACATGAGGATCATGGTTATCAGATTTTGCATCTTATTTATCTTAACCCCCTCCTCGTATCTATCTCTCTTTGGTTTCAGGTTGCCTGAATAAGGTGTTCATGTTTGACAAGGTAAGTTACAGAAGGCACAACCCGGGAAAAGACAGTATCAGTTCTAATAAAAATCATTGTTATTACTTTGTCAGATATTTTTGGTATGAATTGAATGCTTGCAATGTTTATCCTATCCATGATTATTAGAAAATCCATTAGAAAACTATCATGTTCTTCATTTCAATAAAGTAAAATCATTATTAATTAAGCAGGGATTTAAACTGGTTGTTATTCAGCGTTATACTTTCATATCAGCTGGATCCGTGAACGAAACCTCATTGTAATTGTTCCATGCCAAGAGTGCATTACAAATTTCTTACCAGCACGTGCCGTCTTTGGAATGGCGAATCTTATCATAAGATCTCGTTAAAGAAGGTATCCTAGTATAAAGCCAGTCAATCAAAACGCCTTTAAGTTGTTTTCCCATACCCTTGTTTTTGAGGCGCATATATTTTATTAGTTCTTTTAATATAACAAACCTTGATTTGTAAAAAAAAACTTGGAGCCAATCATAGCCCAGTGGCGGATCCAGGGGGGGGGGGGGGGCCGGGGGGCCCGCCCCCCCCCCCCCCTTGATAAAAAAATCATGTAAAATCACGCGATTTTTACCTTTTTGGGGGGTTGGCCCCCCCTGGCGCTCAAGGGGGGGGGGGTACAAATTTGTGCTCACTACCCCCCCCCCCCCACTGAGCGACTTTTCGGCTGGCTGAGTCGTTGCGATTTTTTTTTGGACTCCAAAAAAAAAATGTCCGCTTACCCCCCCCCCCCCCCCCCCCCCCACTGAGCGACTTTTCGGCCGGCGCAATTTTCAAATTTTCGGGAGCAAAACAAAAAAAAGTTGGGCCCCCCTCCCCTAAGAAATCCTGGATCCGCGCCTGTCATAGCCAGTCATTTAACGTGAGCTTTGCACCTTGATACAATCATGGACCCTAGCACAAATCATGTTCATGATTCTACAATATCTATAAAGAACTAGAATAATAAAATGGGAAATGCGCATCTTTCTTTCCAGGGCTGCACATTCTTAGCCATCTTTGGTCTACCAGGATACAAACATGAAGATGATTGCGCACGTGCCCTTAGATGCTCCTATCGTATGATTGAACTCCTCAAAGGAACAAACAACATCATGTAAGTAAAACTATTAATAATAGTAATGTATACAAAGTGACGATTAGACCTTTAAAGTAGTGTTAAAGAAATATCTCGTCTTTGGTTGATTAGAATCTGTTAATCGGCCAACACTGTTTCATTATTTTTCTGGGGCGTATATAGATATCGTGATTTGTGTCGTCTCTACAGTACTTCGATAAAAAGTTGAAAACTGCGATATTTCCATTTATATGTGAACGCTAATATGATACGATATGCATCTATATTCTTGCTATTGGGTATTGTCTCGGCCACATCTGAATGACGATTTGAACTATTTTGAGAATCATTTCTCATAGACGGGTGTTGCGAAACAATTGATTTATTCTAATGATGTACATGTTATTATTACTTCTGCGCCTGGTGCATTCAATCGTCAAGCCTTACTGGCTTTTACTGATGCACCATTTTCCATTTATATTTTGAATGCTGTTATGTCAATTTACATGTAATTTTGATATTGTTACATGTTATGAAATTCCATATTTTATCTTTGTATATATTGTCATGATGATGGAAATAAATTTCAATTCAATTCAATGTACGACCCATTCGCAGACAGTGAGAGAATACATGGACATTTGAACGTTACAGGACTCACGCAGGCTAAAAAAAACAAGAAGAAAATTAATACTAGATTAGGTGGTCATTATATTCTTATCGAGAAACGGCATAAGATTGTGACGAATTTGGCATGGGACATGGTGAAAAGAAGGTACCCCATAGAGAAATGTCGACTGTAGCCAACGGGTATATGTTTCAGATCTGTGCATAATAATTTACATTAAAATCTGTAGTCGTGTACATTTTTTATGTGTAGGGCTAGAACGCTGAATGATTCAGTTTTAGCATGGAGAAGGAGGATGGATACATTCAATTATGTTTCATTTATAATAGTAACCCATTGCTTTTAAATTTTTTGCTGCTCCTAACGCCAGATAACTTTCTATAAGAAGGACTTATTGTCACATTGTTTGCCAGAGTCATGGCGCAAATCTTTTTGTGATTCCTCGTCTCAGTATAATTGCGTGCATCACTGTATATACAAGCCCTTCCTCCTGTAAACGTGCTGACCTAGCCTTACCCCTTGCCCCTGTCGTTCCTCAACCACAACTTTTAGAGAATCGTTGATCCTCATTAAAGGTACTATGTCCCATTTGCAGCCAACATCAAATTCTGTAGAACTTTGCAGGAATTATGTATATGTCACATATGTCCTATCTGTGAAATTTAAACAAAAGAAGTGTCCTAGTATTCAAATTATGCAAGGAAACCCGTTTACTTTCTAGACTTCACTGTCAGACACTATTTAGTGACTGCAGACTTTTTTTTCTTTCTTCGGTAATAAAATACATAAAATGAGCTGTAAAGGTACATGACCATTTGTCTACATCAATAACCCACTTCTTGTAATCGCAAAAATTGAACTGATAGAATCTTTCTGCAGCACAAAACGTACGACCATTCGGTAAAATGATTTCAATCACTAAAGTCGATTCGACAACTAATGCTCGTTATTTTCCCACTAAAAGACATTTTCAAGCACTTTCGTTTTAAAGGAAGTTCTAAATCGGTATTAACTTTTAAATGCCGTTGGAATTTAAACTTTTCATTTTTTTAAACTTCAAATGAAACATCGTACCTTTAAAAAAGAAGGAAAAGTTTGAGTAAATGCTTGTCAGACAAGTGGCACCTGTCATATTTTTAATATCGTCACCTTTGATACTTCGCGAGCGACTGACTCGGGATGTCGTCATACCTGTGTTGCTCATATCAAGTATTTTTAGGTTGAGCTTCAAAATCTTCTATTTTGGTGTCATCATCATCGTCATCAAATTAAGTTTGAACTGCTTAGCCTTTCTATTAAAAGACATCTTTAAATTTAGATATGCTCCAAATATAGCTATGATTAATTGCACGCTTATTATAAAGGTGTAAGGGTGATATCGGATAGAGACGGTTTAAAGGGTACCAGCACACAAAGTATGCTTAATAATAATGCAACAAGAGTCACCTTCACATTATTTGCAAGCCTCAAGGATTTATTGCAGTGTATATATTTTATTTTAGTATATATAAATATCGTGCATAGTATCTTATGATATCAGTGCCACCATTATGCATACTAGATCTATTATAATATGCGAGCTCGTCCTGTAGTTTTACGGTCACACATAAAAGTGGTCAGTTATATTGAGAGAAAAGTTTACTTCCGCCAAGTTATTTTCATGCGTTCTGAAAGATGTTGTAGAAATGTAACTTAGACAAAATATGTAGATGAATAGGACCAATTAAACACTGACAAAATTATAATGTATAGAGTGATGAATAAGACGGTATTATACGCTTGTCTAATTGTGACGTTGTTCTTGTTTAACTAAATCCCTTATATCAGAAATCAAATGACCCATTTCCAATCAGAATCACTATATATTTCGGCAACTGCGGAAGCGATTAAATAAAACAAGAATTATGATGGAGACAATAGGGCTTATTTGTAATATTTTTCCGTTTTTAGCCAAGCTTCAATCGGTGTCACAACGGGTGCTTCTTTCTGTGGCGTAGTTGGTCACGTACATAGGCATGAATACACAGGTAAATACTTGTATTATTTGGAATACAATTCAATTTAATTATCTTGCACCTCTATAAAAGATCTAATAAAAAATCATTTTCATTTTGTTTTATAAACCATGAATTAATATTCATAAACCATGAATTGATATCAATGTGTAAATAAGTAAATTTGCAATATAGATAACATAAATTGTGAATTCGTTAGGAATTGTATTTCGTTTAGTGAAGCATGGGTATTAAAAAGATCGTATATCTTCTTGACTTTTCTTTCTCATGAAAATGCTCAAAATTAAACAGGAACACAATATAAGTTTACCATCATGACGACTGTATTATTGGAGCTTGTAATATGATATTATGATATTTGAGTCGTGCAAAAGGGCGGGAAGATCGAAGGGACATATTTGTACGGTATGCATGAGATCGTGAACATTTTCTAAAGTGACATCCTAAAGTTTCTTTCTTCATTCCGCCTACCTCGGTTATGATTCTAGCTTACTAAATCATTCGTATTTGCTCCAAGAAAACCAGCAATAAATTTACTTATTTCAATAATGACACCCCCGCCCATTTTCAATCAGTAATCGGACGAAAAGTGAACATGGCTGCCCGATTGATGATGCACTACCCAAACAAGGTGTCTTGTGATCCAGAAACCTTCCATCACTGCAAACAGCCTCGTGCATTCTTCCACGAGCTTCCTCTCAGAGAGATGAAGGGTGTGAGTGATGCAGGTGTCATCCATGAGTACATCGAAGGCGATGAGTAAGGCATCAATTATTTTTAGGAAATGTCTTTATTTGTAATTATTATTCTATATTATCATTATTTATCAATAATCAAGCAATGTGAGATATCGGATATATTTCTCCAACATTTCATACATACAACGTCCTTTAAATCGGTTTTATTGTGACAGCAAGATAAGGTATTAAATGTACAAATATTTAACTGATTATGAAAGAACGCTATACATTGCAGTGAAAATGATTCATTAATAAGAACAATAATCATGTCATCTTAAACCGATATACACAATTTTCCCCCACTTCCATTAACTATTTTCATCACCTTGTTATTACAGCTAGATTTGTCATAATATTTTCTCTTAATACATTAAGTAATGTTAGCTACTTATATCTGCCAGAGCATTACGAAAACGATTTCCTGTAAAGCTTTATCTCATCCAATCTAAGATTTCCATAATTGTTCCCTTTCAGACGCCGAGTCTCGACTGGTTTCAACGCTGTTTCAATACCAGAGTTCGAGTATCCTTTGCTCGGTAAGTGACTACTTTCTTTTCTAAAATAATTATTATTATCTCTCCAATCTATTGTCAATGTAAGACTACAAAAGACAAAAAAAAAAAAAAAAGAAGAAAATGCACCTTAAACGATATTGTCCAGGAAACCAAATTTACGATAAGTTGGCGACGCTGCATTTTTTGTCTACATCTTTCCGATTTGTTCTAGCATAGTAGCATGTACATGATCTACTTCATCATGTAATAAAATGAGTTTGTATGTTCTTTATTCCAGGACGTGATAAAGAGATGGCCATCTTTATGCGTGAGCTTGATCTTCTTCATCAGCAGAGAAAACGGGGTGATCATCGGAGGATCATCGTCTTCCAGGGTGACCCAGGAATCGGCAAGAGTCGAATGATGGATTCAGCTATCACGGCAGCTATCAAAGAAGATTACACGTAAAAACAATTATCCTAGCTTTGCCTTCGCTTATCATTTCTTTATTTAACATAACGTGGAAGAAATATAAATCACATCGTATTGTTTCATTAAAACTTCCATTCAGTTTAGAATGTTTGAAATCGGCGTCTTCGCGATTTAGTTAGAAAGTATGTCATTTTGAAACTGAAATTCCCGTAAATTAATATCTATTCCATTCTCAATTTAATTGGAAGGATTTCGTGTGTAATGCTTCTTCCACTGGCTGTTTTATCCACTCGATCATTTAAATCATGTTAAGTATTAACGTTCTTGTTCCATGAATATTTACGTCTCAATCGGATTTTATCTAACATCTCAGTCGTAAATGGGCAAACGTATTAACTCAAAATCGTAAATGAACAGACGTATTAACTCAAACTCATAAATAAAATCAATATACCTATAGTTGAAAGTGTCCAAATATAGTGATAAAATAAGTATCTTACTCCCACCGTGTTATTGACAGAGTGGTGCCACTAGCGCTGACCCTGAACGATTCGGGTACCCCGTACTACGTGGTCAAGCTCCTGATCGCCATCCTACTGGAGATGGAAGATTGTGCCAGCCACGTCGAGAGGGAACATTCTCTCATCCAACACATCAAAGAAGAGAAACTACGAGAAGACCTTTGCTTGCTTAATGATCTCTTAGTTCTCAAGGTGAAAAATTATTGTAATTTACAGTACTTTCTGCAGTAGAGATAGAGTGATTTATGAGCAACACAGTTGAACAAGCCAACGTATCTCCTTTTGATAGGAGATTATTATTGGCCTGCATAAAATCGTTACTATTTTGCAGATCCCAAGTTTAAGCATAA
Organism: Strongylocentrotus droebachiensis; assembly: GCA_035222895.1. Classification (NCBI taxonomy): domain Eukaryota; kingdom Metazoa; phylum Echinodermata; class Echinoidea; order Camarodonta; family Strongylocentrotidae; genus Strongylocentrotus; species Strongylocentrotus droebachiensis. The sequence goes on along the minus strand of JAVYIG010015107.1, from coordinate 18,881 downwards.
AGATTGCGATTAATTAAAAACATTGTTTTAATGCAATCCATCTATATCATTGACATCACTAGTAATATATACACTCTTTTTGTTCCTCGTTTTCATTTACTTTTTTAATCTTCATTTTGCCTGCAGTTCCCAACAAACCCACGATGTCTTCACATGACCAGTGAGCACCAAACCAAGGCATTGCACAGACTATTGGTGCAAATCATCAATCAGGTAAAACAGACATCTTGTATTCGAACCTTAATATATATTATTTGGGGATATCAGGATCTCAGATGCGATTGATTCACAACTTATTCCAGTCGTAACCCTAAACAAATAGGTGATTCTAACTAACGATTTATTGGAGGACTTGTGATCATTTCGGATCAATCCCCACTCTTTATGAAGAACTTCAAAAAGAGATCCAGAGCAATTTTATATCAAACTGCCTAAATTTGACACATTGAGCTGTCATGTGTGTCTATCTGAAAACGTGTGATTACTCATTGACTATTTTCAATTAAATTACAATAATGTTTTTATTGTAACACAGTCAACCACGGATCAGGCTGTCATATTCGCCATCGATGACGCGCACTACATTGACAACGAGTCGTGGGACTTTCTTGCCCACCTTGCCTCGAGCAACTCATCAGCAACGCTCCTACTCACCATGCGTCCTTTCTCCGACGTTCAGCTTTGTCCTACAGCTATGGCTGTCCTCAACAATCAGAAGTGCTATCACATCAAGTTAGGACCTCTAAACAAGACCTGCATGGCGGCCCTGGCTTGTCAGCTCATGGATGTCGTCCAAGTGCCCGAAGAACTCGTCAAGTAATTGTCTTTATACTGTGTATTTATTCATATTCCACAAATTATTCAAGTTTATGACAAATATTTACATTGAATTGAGAGAAAATAATAATAATGAACAGATTGAGAACTGAAACAACGAAGAAGTGGGGAAAATGTAGGAGGGGTCTCCTGAGAAGCTTTTTGTTTGTAAACAAATAATATTTGGAATTTTGTAATATTGTCCCCTCATATACCGCATGATTACTTACTACTCTGACTTCAAATTGTGTCTGCTAGGATTCTTCAAGAGAAGAGTCACGGTATTGCTTCTTGGTGTGAACAGCTGATCCGTGAGATGTTCTCCTGTGATAAACTGCAATTAGTGCCTCGTCGCAGCCCTGAAGCCAACAAACTGGTAGGTCAGATCATGCCCGATCACTCAGCACTCCAGAAACGAAGGGAGAGTAGTAGTAGTAGCTACTCGGGCAGACTACCCAGAAGTCGACGGGCCAGCGCCGATGAGGTAACGTTGAATACATTTTAGTTCCTTCTTTAACGAATGTGTTAATTGTTTTTCATTTCACATGATCTTTTTCCCCCAACTTCTGTTGTAATTACGAATATCCCGAGATTGTTCAGTAGGTTGAAGATTGAATTGAACCATATACTATAAATGATAGTACATCCTTCTCTTAAAGATAAGTGTGAATGATCTGAAGCGATCCCCAAAATAGACAATTCAAGTTTATGATTGATTTTTGTGTTGATTTATGAATATTGATTGATTCAAGGACTTGCAACCAACCACACTATAACAAAAGACCGCGTACAGAAGGATAAGATACTACATGTATTATCATATCTCCACAATTTATGATCAACGTTTTTTTGTTTGTGATGACACGTTTTCCTTCTACTCTCTCAGTCTGGACCAACGTTCCAGCTTCCAGCTGAGGCGGCGAAGAGACTTCAGCAACTCGAGCAGGGTATTGATGATCAGGGAGAGACAGATACCAGTGTGGTGTGTATTGTCGCACCCGGCGTACAACTACAAGATCTTGAGATACCAAACTCAATGAAAGGTGAGTACTCCATTCGAGTTGTGCTGTTAACAACAAAAATGGATTTTCATGATAATCTTGCTTAGTGATTTTGGTTTTAGATTTTGGTCTGTCTTTGTAGTTAATCTTGAGTTAATGAGACTAAAATTTTACGTAAGACTTTAGAGACAGAGAGAGTGACAAAAGGAAAAATGTCTTTGCATCTCACTCCCTCTCTGTAGAAGTTGAATGCATTTGAAATGCTTTGCCGCCCCATCGAATCTTCAGAAATGTTAGGAAGAGTATCATCATAATGTCACCTATTCATGATTCATCGAGATAAAACTATTGATTTGCTACTTCATGAATCATATATCTGATTTGTTCTTATGTTTGCAGAAGAAATAAGGGACATGTTAATTTGAAAAGTTGAATTAATTACTCATGTAAAAGCTCCGAGTCTGCAGGTGAGAATGAATTTTCCAAACACTAAAAAGACACCATGGATTCTCATGAACTCTTCAATATACTTGTATAATCATAATGATTCTTCTACCAGGTATCATCATATCCCGCATTGATCGCATGAAGCCCACGCAGCAACTCATCGTCAAATGCGGCTCCGTACTCGGCATGACATTTTCTCGACGGATGCTAGAAGCCATCTTACCTCATAACACGAAATGGCGTAAGGCCATCCTACGTAAAGCCATACACGCACTAATGTTGGCGGGAATCTTCGAGTGTGCCATGTACTTCCACGATACTCACCCTACCTCCAAGATGCGCAGCACGCTGTCTGCAGTGGTTTCGTAAGTATAAATAATTAGTGACTGTTTCGTCCTAAATAATTTTTGTAGATTAAACGCATTAAACATTCAATAACATTTTAGGTTTTATCGCTACGTTTTGCATTTGTGAAGTCAAATGTGATTGTTATACAAGAACGCATAACACAGGAAAACGATTCGATTTTCTTATTATCATAATCTTTGAATAGAGAAAACGACGAAGACACTTTAAGTTGAAGATGCAGCTATAATTATGAGCCACCGGACGATGTATCAAGATGATTTTTAGCGAGACAGGCCTTCAGTACGTCTGATCGTATGATGCAAACTGATTCTGACAGATCTGATTTGAAGAAAAATATATTTGAAGTAAACTATATGTTATAGATACTAAAAATCTTAGAGAAGATTTTATCATCAAAATCATAAAACATTAGGACATGTTTTTCTTTTCGTACAGGCATAGCCATGGGCACGGTCATCGCTTCAATACCAGAGTTGAATGTCATTGTGACGGCTATGCTCCGGATCTGGGTCCTAATGCTGAAATCACAAACTGCAGGTAAATTTAATTGCATCGTATCACATACATTATTACTCCTTTGTAAGGTGCTACACTTTCTTTAAAAAAGAGATAGCATTAAGAATAGCTGTGGACTGGTATAAAAATGATTACTCGGAAGTAAAGTTTTGTCTTAAGTTCGTCTACGGTAGATGTTGTTATACTACATATCGCCGGTATACTCAAACGGTATACTCAAACGTTACATTTGTATGAATTACTGTCGTGTTTAGTATACTTATGATAGAGTATTGCATCAAAGCAACGGTTAGAATGTATATAATCAGTAATGTCAACAAATGGTTTTGTGGGTTAATTTTGAGCTATGCATTTCATTTATGTACATTTTTATCAAGAAATTTTTGATATTTTCTTTTTACGAAGCTTGACTGATAAAATTGTCTTTGTATGGGATTTAATTTGAGAGGATATAGTACCTTCATTCAGAAATATAAGTGCAATTACTATTGCTTTATTTACATTATATTCCCGGCGGCCACGGCAACCCCGGCAGCCCCGTTTGCCCGAAACGTGTGGAAATTTTGGCAATTTTTTCTCTGTATTCAAGTCTTGTTAGGTCTTGCCAATTTTTTGTATTAATACGTACTGTCATGTTTTGTTGCGTTCACCCCGTTTTACTAGGCCTAGTAGTTTTTTCATCCGCACCGTGACTACCGTGGCAAATTTGTTTAAAGTTTAAAAATATGGCACGGCATCCACTGCAATCTCGGCCAAATACGGTTGCTTATTTCGTCACCCCGCGTTGTCTCACGTCCATCCTGTTTTGTCCACGTGGCCTTAAATGTAATTACCGTGGCCGCCGGGAACACAATGTAAACCTAGCATTACCTTTTCAAGCTTTCTTCATAAATCTGACATTGGATCCATCTTTCAGGAATCTGCGTTTCGTGAGTGCGCTCCTTCAGGAGACGCTGTACGAAATGCTCCTGCTAGACCAGCGCAAGAAGCTCCACCGTCTCTCTGCTCTCTACCTGGAGTCCTTCGCACACCGATGTGACTCCTGTGGAGGTGGAGAATTCCTGGCCGGGCATCAGGAGACCGATGAAGAAGCCGAAGAAGAAGAAGAAGAGGATGATGATGACGCTAAGAGCGGGGGAGAGACGTCAGCCAGTGGCGCGCCAAAAGACGAGCCAACCATCAGTGACCGAGGCGGGGCCACTTCAAAGACCAGTACTGGTAATAAAGCGCTTTCGCTTTTTAAAATTATAATAAAAATGTTTAAACGTAAATTTGTATGTCCTTCCAACGACCAATTAATCCTTCTTAAGAAAAGTATCAAAAAACGGCATAATTTAACGAACAAACAGCTTTTTTCCCTTTTATAAAAAAAATCTCTCCGATAGTTTGAATGTTCGATTTTCCTTTACATTGGTATTCATAATCTTCAGCTAAAAGTAGATATATGCTTTTTGAGGAATTCAAAGTAAATCTGTAACTTTTCCAGAAAATGAAACATCGAAGAGAAACGAGACGACGGGCTTGAACGTCATGCAGGGGTTCCGAGGTCGAAACCATTCAATCGTCCAGCCCTTGTTAGAGAGCGAAGAAACGGCAGACAAAGATGGTGTCGATGACGATAAACCAACGTATCAGGTAGAGTTGGAAGAGGAGGAAGAATCTTCAGATGATGATGATGAGGGACCACACGGGACAGGGACAGGACGCCGCAACACCATCAGTCTCCGCAAGGGTTCGGTCGACAGTACTCTTAGCATTATTAGGTATTATAATTATGCACTTTACTACAAAGTATTCAGTAATCTTACTTTATTGCTGAATGTTGTGAAATGGCTATAACGCGTTTTGTTAGAAAAATATTAGGAAAAGAAAAGTTAATACATGTATTATTTTCCTCTAAGTATAAAACTACCCCAATACAAATCAAAGACTATTATGTTGATGTCTACTTTGTTGCATTTAAGATCTTACCGCGTTCTGTTATCAAAGTTTGTTATTTTGTTCGGCCATAATGTTTTCAGTTCTTTTTAATTATTTTGATTTCAGGGAGAAATCATTTAGATAATAGTAAATGGTATTTGGTAAAAGTAACAAATAGACCTTGTATTAATCCTTATTCCACCAACTGACATATAACTGTTTTTGAATTGATACATTTCCAATTTCTCTCGTCTTCCAGTTTTGATGAGAAAGATGAGTCAAAGGACAAGAGTACACACCGTGCACAAAGAGGTAGTAAGGGTGATGTGGAGTTTGATAGCCTAGATCTGCGAGAGTGCAGCTGTGCAGAAGTTCTCAACTCAATCCTCTCACAGATAGTGAGACACTGGAGAGCGGCCGGTAACACGGCTAAAACTATTTACTACTTGCTGGAAGCTGGCGCGGCGGCGGTTGCTACGGGCAACAACATGCAGGTAGGTTGGAGGATAATTCAATGATATCATAATATTCTCTTTTCATCAGATATCCTTTTCATACTTACTTTTTCTTGTCTCTTTTTGGAATTTTTGTCTCCTATTCTTGGTTCTCCTTCTAGCGCCTCTTCTTTCTAACTTTCTATTCATACGAGTTTTGCTTTCCTTTTTTTCAGTTTTTATCTAGTTTTTCATTTAATTCTTGTTACCTTACTGTTATTTTAAATGTGTCTAACTGCCGTGTTTTTAACTTGTCATTGTAGGCTTTGTCATATCTGCACGAAGCAAAGCATTTCATCCAGGAGCTTGATGTAGGTGAGAAGCCGTTAGCTGAAGATCCTAAAGAACCTCATGAGATCATCATAAAGAAACAAGAGAGAGCCATTATTGAGAGGATGATGGGACAGGTATAAAACAGCTCCACTAAAATTAAAGTTCCTAAAGCATTCGATCCAAAGTTTAAACTGTGTGTGTGTGTGTGTGTGTGTGTGGGGGGGGGGGGTTATAAGAAGATTATTCAGCACCAGGTCAAATACGTTTCTAGATACGACATTACGAAAACGAGCCAGCCCATAAAAGAAAACAAATCCAAAGGTATCATTAATTTTTGGAACAAAGCAGCCAATAGTTAATAACCATGTGTCCATAATTTCTAACTTTGCGGACACGTTAAAGGCATTTATTTTTTCATTTGTGTGTGTGTGTGCGTGGGGGAGGGGGGGGGGGGTAAATAATACAAATCTGATCAAGATGTTACATGAATGAAGAAAACAGAAAATGTGTGTTACCTATTTATATAAACTTCGACATGCTTCTTTGTATGGGTTATCCTGTGCTTATATAATGTGAACATTCTGAACGGAACTCTCTTATTCCCATGATTTTGAACAGACGATGTTTCGAATGGGCCGAGTAGAAGAATCTGTGCCTCACTTCTATGAAGCTCTGTCCATACTAAGGAATAAACAACCACAGAGTATGACTGGGAAATGGTCCAAACTCATCGGGGCTGGCATCATGCAGCTATTGCATCTCTCTTTTCCCACCCGGCTCCACGGGAGAATAAGGTAATACTTTTTAATCCATACCCCCTCCCAGGCTCCCCCCCCCCCCCCAATCCGGTCGTCCGTCTTTCTCTGTCTCTATCTGTCCCTTTTTTCTTCCCCCTCTCTATATAACCCGTCTCCAACGCTCGTCTTCTTTCCGGCTTTGATTTTAATGAACATTAATGAGAGATGGGGTGGTTGTAATTCACATTTGTCGTGGCGAATGAGATAATAAATTTCAAAACATTGTTTGCTTATAATTTGTTCAAAAGAATAAAATGACACATAATGGCTTTTGAATTGTATACAGTTGCCAAATGATAAGCGGGGCATGAGATTTGCCATTGTAGAAAACAGAAGGTTTGTTTTTTCATCAAGTATATATATATGTGTAAGGGCATGTATGACCCGATTTTAAATATTACTCTTCATTAAATTATATATGATTTAATTTCTTTACATTAGTTGCCGTAGGTGGAATCGGTTCAACGAGCAAGCCCGATGCCTCACCCACTTGTGGTACTTTCACCACAATAATCGTGACTTCACGCAGGCACTGGTGGCTGTCTTACAGCAGATGAACAGATCGGAAGCAGCTAATAACGATCTCACTGAGGTATGCAGTCTCTTTCAAATAAAAGGCCATATTTCATTTTATCTCCTGTAAAACTATTGTACGAACACTCTTCTTAAATTTTATTATAATTACTTTCGTATATTGTGAACAAGAAAAAAGGTCTCTCCCACACAAATGGAAATGTTCGAAACGACTTCTGAAATAAATTAAGACATATATTTAAAAATTGTTCTAATACATGTTTAAGAGTTTAAATATAAATTCGATTGTTTCTCCAAACATCTTTTCTTTCCCCATCGTCCTTGTGCTTTTGCAGAACTTATCAGTAATAATGACTGTCGGCATTCTTCCGTTTTCTCTTGTTTATCAAACATAGGTTATCAGATCCTACAGTAACATGATGGAAACATGTCATTCCTATCGGTGGAGAAAGCTGGGACGTCGCTATGAAAAGATCGCCATGGAAAGGTATGTGTTAAGTTCTAAATCGTTTCTTGATGATGTGTCGTCGTAACCACCGTTGTATTATTTTATTCTTTTAGAGAAAGGGACGAGTGAAAATAGACCTAATGTTATGTAAGTTGTGTCCCTTCAAATTTCTTAGAAATATCTTGTCCTTTACAGCTGAATGTGAAATCATGAAAAAGAAAAAATAGTTGAACACTATATTATCGGACTTTTTATTTTATCAGTGATTAACGCAACGGGGACTCCGGTTTAATATCAAGAAGGAACAGTAAATAGAAGATAATTGTACTCACCATTGCGTCCTCGTTAATTGCATGTCCTGCCTGCGTCCTAATGACGTTTGTAGCTATATGCATCGTGAAGTTCCTATGGCGGTCATGTGTGCACCCAGGACGTTCTCATTTCGGTCTAAGAATGATCGGGGCACACATAGATCATAATACCAACGCAGTGCTAAATATAAGAAAATGTAAAGTCCGTGGTGTCCCTATGAGAACTTGTTGGACGTATTGGTATATTCATGCTTCCTCCTTGTCACATGTGTCAGCACTTTAACTTGACGCTCTGATGACGCATCCCTAAAAGTAAAGACACCTAGATAAAGTCGATGTAAACATGTTACATAAGTTGTGACAGGAATCGATTGATTACGTGGCCAAGAGATGAAATTACTCTTTTAACAAAAAAACACGTTTTCGTCCGACCAATGCAAACAAAATTTGTGACATAATGTAGATCTTCGATCCTCTTCATCCCTCTCCACTTTGTAGATGTGTTTCGTCTCCTAGAGAAGTAGGAGCAGAAGAGTTAGCCGTCATCAGCCATCTCTACTGTGTTAGTATGAAGATACGATTAGCTCAGGGCAAGATACAGGGTGCCATTGACACAGGTACGGAAAAAACATGTTGCAAGATTATTATGGTTTGTAGTTGTTTAATAGTGGCGTATTGAACATTAAGACTTGTTAATGCAGTGCAGAATGACATGAAACATATACCAATTTAAGAAATGTATTAATAAATTAAAAGATACGGTCGTGTAGATTTGTATGTAAAAAAGACAATACCGGGCACTGATTGAAAACAAAAACTAGAGGCAGTGAACTGCCAGCGGATGACAGGTATGCCTGAAGTTGCAGAATTTAAATGGTTTCAACATCCCCCCCAAAAAACATTAAATATGCGCCTTCCGTGTATAAACTTTTTAGAATAATTGTATTTAGTTTGTTTAATTATTATACTTTCAATAACAGAAGTTGAATTTCATTTTCAATGCTTAAATTATAGGTAATGCAATCGTCGTAGGTGACCTCAAACGAATGGTGTAGAAAAGTACAGTATCAAAGACACTTTATGAAATCATGAAATGTTCAGTCATAAAATGATCAATGAATGAAATGACAAAAGTGTGGCGACTATATTTTAATTTTCGATAGGATACAGTGCACTGAAAGTAGCTGAGAAGCTTCATGATAATGAGATGGCCATTCAAGTACTACCGACCCTCGTCAGAGCATTGATGATTGCTCAAAGGTTAGATAAATCTTTCCCTTTTCTCTCTTCTGTATTTCATAGTATTTCATATTTCACATCTCGGCAACTTTTTTAATTGAATATAGGAAAAACCTGAAGTTGATGTTATGCATGAATCCTTTTTATGATATTTGAAAAATTCATTGTAATGCTTGAAGCAAAATAGTTATAATTCGTGTGTTCTCTCATTTGTTTTAAATTTTAAAATGTCTACGTTTTGTCAAAGTCGAAACACGACTCGAAAAATGCATTAACTGAAATACATGTTTTTTTAGGGTGGGAAAGAGGGAGAAACAAAAAGCGTCCCATAACAAATATTTGATGTCTGAAGTAAACTGATTTGAAACATTTAATTCGAACCTAAAGTATATAAATAATTTCCCAAAAGAGATACTTAGTATAACCATTGATCTGGTCTATATTCAGGACGTCATCAGCTATCGAGAAGCTTAAGAAGTTGGACTATGCGGCCACGGAAGAGGAAGATGTCCTAGGCAAGGGATTCTACAATAACGGATGCATTGATCTTGTTTTAGAGACCGGTAGGTTGTGAATATATTACTTTTACAATTAAAATAGGTATTGAGATACGCAATGTTATAATTTGAAAATTTATGCAATAGCACAATCAAAAGTGACTTTCATTAACAGCGCATCTTTCACGTCAAAAGCGCCGGGCAGAATCTACCCCAACTATTGTATCTTCGCCGCGATATGACTGTTCGTAGAGTTGTTTATTTTGTCCGTTTTCTTTTGTGATATTTTTCATTATATCTTTTTGTTAACCTTGGTGGATTTTTTGAGCAATTCTTCTTTATAGTTAACAGCACGTTCCGTGTCGTTGTTTGATTGCAGGTGTATCTTTAGAGAGTAACGAAGCTCTGACTCAGTTCTGTCGACATGCAGCCAGCGATTCGGCTTTCTCCATCAACACCGTGCCAAGATTCCATCTCATGGCATGCCTGGCTCTATGGTAAATAGAGATACATTCAAATTCTCCCATTCGTCTATTCATTTTTCTCCTCGCCCCGTCACCATCTCCCTCCTTTGTTCTGTGCCAATCAACATCCATTTTGAGTGGGAATATATGTTGTTAGGTGCCACTCCAAATCACAGAAACGGTTCAAACCCCATTTTGACGAACTTATTCTATGATCTTTCTTGCACGCCCTCTCTCAACTTAATCAATACTTTGACCACGCCTTCCATTCATCGTATCCTTTTCCTGCCTCTGGCCTATTCTTTTCATACATTTTTTCAAGCATCAGGCTTCATCTCTTTTATATTATCAACGCTCCCATTTTGCTATCCGTGATATTTCGGTACGGATGTGGACTAATTGTTGTATTTTTTCCCTCTGTTCAGTACGGCTAAATAGGATGTGGATTAGTTATTACAATTTGTTCATACCCGGTCTGCAAATTTTACAATCTAAGAACACCTTTTTGTCTCGCCTGCGTAGCAAAAAGCGAGACATAGGCGCCGCTTTTCCGGTGACGGCGGCGGCGACGGCGGCGGCGGCGACGGCGACGGCGTCAACATCAAAAACTTAACCTAAGGTTAAGTTTTTGAATTTTTGATATAATTTTTAAAGTATAGGTTCTTAGTCAATGAAACTTGGATTATAGGGTAATCAAGTATCCCCAATCATGTGAGTAGAATTTCAGATCACAAAGTCAAGGTCAAAGGTCATTTCAGGTCAACAGACTTGGACTATGTTGTAGCATCATCATCGAAAACTTAACCTAAGGTTAAGTTTTTGAATTTTTGATATAATTTTTAAAGTATAAGTTCTGAGTCAATGAAACTTGGACTATAGGGTAATCAAGTATCCCCAATCATGTGAGTAGAATTTCAGATCACAAAGTCAAGGTCAAAGGTCATTTCAGGTCAACAGACTTGGACTATGTTGTGGCATCATCATCAAGATTTTCAAAATGCTTCGTTATTTTTCAACCGATTTTGATTCTGATTGTTTCATATGATAGGGCTAGGAAGGGGATTTAAAACTTGTACACAGAATCGTGAAATTCATTATCTATGCTAATTTATGCAAATTTATTTGAAATCACAAAAAATGCTTCTTCTCCTTCATTTCTCGACCGATTTTGATTTGGTTTGCTTTATCTGGTAGAGCTAACTTTGGTACACTAAAGTTCTACACCGAATTTTGAAATTGTTCTCCATTAATTAATAATAGTAATTTATGCAAATTTTTTCCAAAAATAACAAAAATTGCTTCTTCTCCCTCATTTCTTGACCGATTTTGATTTGGTTTGCCTTATCTGGTAGAGCTAAATTTGGAACACTAAACTTCTACACAGAATTTTGAGATTTTACTCCCATTGATTAATTATGATAATAATGCAAATTTATTCCAAAAATAATTTAAAAATCACAAAAAATGCTTCTTCTCCTTCATATTTCGACCGATTTTGATTTGGTTTGCTTTATATCGTAGAGCTAACTTTGGTACACTAAAGGTCTACACAGAATTTTGAAATTGTTCTCCATTAATTAATTATGGTAATTTATGCAAATTTATTCCAAAAATAACAAAAATTGCTTCTTCTCCCTCATTTCTTGACCGATTTTGATTTGGTTTGCCTTATCTGGTAGAGCTAAATTTGGAACACTAAACTTCTACACAGAATTTTGAGATTTTGCTCCATTGATTATTTATGGTACTTTATGCAAATGAAATGAAATTATGTCCCTTCCAGGGCATCACATTTTTATTTTTTGACCAGTTCAAAAGTGTACCACGATATTTGTTGTTGCGAGATGCGGATGAGCACTACAATGTACGTCATTGACGTTCTGGTTTATCATATTGAATTGCGTTATGCAGGCGAGACCGCCGAGAGCGTTTCCCTTGTTTCTTTCCAATAGTTCGGCAGCAACCCTTTTTTCCGTGGAGATAATGATAACAAAAAATGAAACAATGTGCCTTGAAAATGAACATGATTGAAGTTGGATATATCTTATATGATTTCAGGTGTGCTCGTCAAAGCCGGTATGAGATGTCCAATGAGTGGCTGGTTTCACTGGAAGGTGTGATGCCTGTTCATCGGACCTGCTTCTTAGCCATTGATGGCCTGCTCAAGCTGGCTGAATGTCATCTTGTTAACTACTACAACTGCCTCAAGAATGCCTACCAGAACACTCGGGAAAGATCTCGAGTTAAGGCAAAGAGGGTGAGCATTATTTCGCATTCATTCATTGAATAAACGTAAAACATGAATAGAGAGGATATTCAGTGGCTAAAGAAAGTGAAACGATCCTAAGTAGCCTGAAGATGAAAATCATATTCAGAAATGATAATGCATATTATTTTATTCCAATTTGTATCAGATTCTGGATCACCTGAAAGCTGAGATGAAGCTGTTCCCGGTCTTCATTCCCCGGATGCTGCACATGAAGGCATACTACGCCATGTTGCTAGGCAACAAGAATCGAGCCAAGAAGCTCCTCGCCAAGTGCTTGAAGGAGAGCGAGAAAACAGGCAACCTGATGGAGCTGAAATGGGCTCAACAGAGCTGGGATTCTTGGGCTGACACTACTGGAGAGAATGTGAAGGGTCAGGAAGGATTGTGGCTGGCTAGGTCGGCTGATGACTCCAACACGGGTAAAGGGGGTGCATCTGATATCGAGCCTGTCAAGTTCTTGTTGCCTCTTCCTCGGCCTGATGCAGAGTAATTGATCGGCTCCTGATGATCCACACACCTTTCTAAATAAGCTGTCGTTAGTCCGTTTTACATATTTGGATGATCCGTTATCCCTTGAAGGTGATTGGTTCTAGCTGGGCCATTGATGTTCCTATCAAGTTTATAAAGTGTGAAGAGTTGAATGCTCATTAAAATTTCACCTAGATTCTCATACGTTTACACCCGCCTAGATTATTTTTGTTGTTGCATTTGGATTTTATTCTCTTTCTTGCAAATGTTACTGAAAATTAAATGTTGTTTGTTTTTAAGGAAATTGCTTTGGGACGTCATAAAATGATTGTTCTTTTTATACTTAACAATTTAATTGTATATGCTTAGCCTTAAGTTTAACAAATTGTTATTTTGATATTTTGATTCAGAGAATACATGAATTTATGATGATATAAATAAAATTGCTTCTGTCTTCCAGAACTGTCATAGATTGAATCACCTAGACATTGAATACAATGTTTTCTGTACATACAGAGGATATAAGTCATATTGTAAGAATTGTTTTTAGAGTACATGTATTTATGAAATTCAAATTATAAAGCTTTGTCTATAAGGAATATGTTTGAAATTGTTCATTGTCATTGTTGTTTTTTAATATGTAAACATTTATTATCGATCTCTGATTTTTGTTCTAATCAAAATAATATTACTCAAGAATAAACTGCAAATATTTTAATTTATTATGATATCATAATATTTACCTAAACAGATCTTACTATTTGCCTTTGAAAAAGAGGAATAATATTACATGATTTTTGTAACGGCATACAGAATTTAAAATTAGATATTTGTCTTTCTTGCATTAAACAAAATTACAATGTTCATTTTGTTTTTGTATGGTGACAACTTGTTTAATTTAAAGACGGGATCAATTCAAAAGATTGTACAACATTACGATTACAAAGACGTTTGGGACCTATTATGTATTCAAGTTGGGGGATGAATTGGCCATTTTGCTCAAGTACCTTCACTTTGTTAATTTCTTGCAGGCGCGGATCCAGGATTTCTTAGAGGGGGGGCCCAATTTTTTTTTTTGCTCCCGCAAATTTGAAAATCGAATTAGTGAGCACTATTTTTTTTTGTTTTTTTGTTGTTGGGGCCGCCACTGTCTTGTATTTAAGAGATTTGAGCACTTGACTAGGGATGCAACAGTTTGAGGTTCGTGCCTTGACACGACACTTGTGTGGTGTGGAAAGAGATTTATCTACAGTCTGCGACACTCTACCCAGATATAGTAAATTCTTAATTGGTACCGTATGATTTATTTTAATGCATGCACTAGAAGCCACGGCAGCTAAGTCAATGATATTTGCAAGAGCGCAGAGACGCGGTTCCAAAGTGCGATAAATGTTTTTGAAAATGCTTTGTTATTATCATCATTCATCAAATAAAGTGGCCTCTACCAAATAAGATATGCGGCAGCTAAGTGTTTGGGCTTCCTTTCTGTCTTCTACTTTAGGCTAATCCCTTTGCCCAGTGTACAAACCTTTAACGTCAAACCAGATGCAATATGATAATTTTCTCTCAGGTTTAGTTGGTCAAAGGTTATTAGTTATTGTTATTAGTTGATGATACTTGAGTTGGCAACCACTATAAAGATGACACTGGTGTAAAGAAATACCCAATTTTTCTCAGTTTGTAAATACATATCACAAAGTTTTGTTGAAGACGCACTTGTTTATAAGAGTTTTTGAACAGTTTTTTTTTTAATAATTGTATTGTTTGTTTGTTAAGTCTCGCTGTTGGGCGTTTTTTTTCTTTATCAAAGCGCAGTAGAGTATATTCATATAGTAGCTGCGCTATATAAATTGATCAATTATTATTACATGAAGATATGTTCGATGAATAAAGGGATTCATCATTGTATTTGTTTGCTATCAGTGATACTTCAGAATTCTTATTGATGCAAACAGGTGAAGTAATAATACGTCATCATCTCTAATTATTAAAATTGATCATTCCATATTTATTCGAATACTTTGATTCCTTCTTTAAATGGACCACACTACAGTATTTCTCTTCCAGTGTTCCTCATCACCAGTTAAACAGACGTTCTCCAATCTTTGTTCTACGATGTAGAATAAATTTATGTCAAATTTAAAATTCATCTCTCGAGTTTATATTTTCATATACCTGTTATTGGTACTTTATCGTCGTGGAAGCATTTTATCTGATTCGACCTGATAATTGACTTTATATCAAGGTTTCTTTATTTTTCCACGTAATACAACATAATATACCATTGTACTGCGTTACTTATTATATCTGTTATAATAATAATTGACTATACATACTTTTTACACCTTCATTATCCCTATTCAACTCTTTCATTGAATTGTCATTGTAAATTATCCGAAGTTTCTGCATTAAATTTCGAAATTTTTATCAAATTTATTATTCTGTCAGAAAGTCTTGTTTGTATGTAGTGTTTATTAGCTGTACCCATGATGCAATATATAATTTGTTTGTTTGATTTGATGTCTGCATTTTCAACGTAATAGAAAGTAATATACAAACTAGGTAGATATATATTACTAACAAAAGTTAAGAAACATATATAATCATATAATAATAAAAATAAATTGACTAATTATACCTTTCAAAAAAAACATTGCGGACGAATCATTTCAAAATTGAAAAATGCGGGAGACCGCCTACAGCTTGAACGTGATGGCGGCCTCAAGAAAGGAACATAGTAGGCGACCAAACCTATAATATATATAATCAGAAATAAATCAATTACAACGGCCCCATAATGATAATTAGGGGCAGGGGCTAAATACACGAGAAAACAAGAAACAAACACAAACATAATGTTTGTGGATGAGATATGTAAGATCTTGTTTGGGAAATGTAATACTGAACGTTTTAATAATTTATAAATAAAGGTACCAGAATATTAAATATATCCAGGCCTCAAAACTTCTTTTGATGGTACTCTGATGAAACGTGATCACAACACATTCTCATTGTAAACCTACGAGGCCAAGTGGCCTTGTCAGCCCTTGTGATATAAGTGTCATGTATTTGATAAAGGTTTTCCTTGTTTATATTATTTTTAAAAAGAGAGAATTATCATGTGCACGACATTCCCCCCCCCCCCCCGCCCCCCCCCCCCCCCATAAAATTAGGCCACTATGGAGATGCTATCTGCGTACTGGCAGCTTAAAACATATGTGACGACTGCTGGATACGTGTTCATGAAAGTTAATTTACGTATCCGGTGGTACATTCTATGATAAACAGGTCAGGGGCGGATCCAGCCGGCGGCAAGGGAGTAGCCCAAATAGGGGGCCCAATTCGTGTGAAATTATTTAGTGGCGAATTAGTAGCCGGTGAATAAGCGGGGGTTGGGGGGGTAAAGAACATTTTTTTTTTTTTTACTCGACACCCCCCCCCCCCCCCCTTGAGCCAGGGGAGGGCGTCATCTTTTTTAATAAAAAAATGTTAAATTTACCTGTTTTGGTGGCCATGGGAGGGGGCTGGGCCTCCCCCTAGATCCATCACTGACACAGGTGGAAGTATCCGTTTCAAGAGGGCACATAAAAGGTATTCAAGAGGCACCTGCATCAGTGAGTATTCTAAAATGCACAAAGAAGGACACCTCCATGTATAAAATATATGTGGCTATAGTGGGGGTCATTCGTTCAAGTGATATATCTCTGAAGTGGCTTATTCGAGAGGGAGTCTGAGGGACCCACAGACAGGGGCGTCGCCAAAGGGGGGGTGTGGGGGTGCGACACCCCGCCCCCCCCCACCTGTCAGGATATTGTCGGTAAAATTGCGCTGCCGTCGGGAACAAAGAGAAAAGGGGGAGGGAAAAAAGAGAAGGAAAGGGAAAGAAAAGAAAAAAGAAAAGGAAAAGAGAAGAAAGAAAGGAAAAGGAAGGAAAGAAAGGAAAAGAAAGAAAAGAAAAGAGAAGAAAGAAAGAGAAAAAAGAAAAAGAGCGAGGAGAGGAAAGAAAGGAAAAGAAAGAAAAGGAAAAAAAAAAAGAGTAAAAGGGAAACAAAAGAAACGGGGGTGAAAGAGAGGAGAGAGGAGAGGTAAGAGCCTGAGAGAGGAGGAGTGGGAGTAAAAGAGAGAAGGGGGTTGTTGGGTGGAGTCGTCTCGTCGAGGGAGCAAGAAAGACACTGGTAAATATGTTGCTATGTCGGGTCAGCTGTGTCGGTATTCTTGCTCGATCCTCGTGTACTATACCAATGCAAAAGTTTGAAGTCGGTGAGATTTATATTGTCGGCCGACAAGTTTTTTTCCTTACGAACTGTGAATTTGTATCCGCTGTGACGACTTCGAGAGTGACTACAACACTACAATACTTGTATTTTCTCGAAGTTTCACTTTCCTATAATATCAGCTAAAGAAATCAGAGGTTTAACATTTTAGGGGAAACTAAATTCAAACAAGGTTTAAGAGTCAACAACGGTACGACGCATCGTCTTCCATTCTCTATATTGTGTTGAAACGCCCACAAAAAAAAATCCGCGCTTTGCGCGGAAGGGGAAAACTTCATTTAGACGAGTCGAGAACGGTACAGCGGATCGTCTTCTTTCTCTATATTTTAAGGAAACGTCAAAGCTTCCGCGCTTCGCGCTAAAGGGGAAAACTGAATTCAGACAATTAGGGCTTATTAAGAGTCGAAAACGGTACCACGGATCGTCTTCTTTCTCTATATTTTAATGAAACGTCAAAACTTCCGCGCTTCTCGCGGGAGGGGGAAGCATTATTCAGACAAGGATTAAGAGTCGAGCACGGTTCAACGAATCGTCTACTTTCTCTAATAATTTAAGGAAACGTCAAAACCTCCGCGAAGGGGGACAACTGAATTCAGTTAAGAATTAAGAGTCGAAAACAGTACACCTAATAGGGTCTATTAAGAGTCGAAAATGGTACAAACGAATCGCGCGGGAGGGGGAAGCTTTATTCAGACAAGGATTAAGAGTCGAGCATGGTTCAACGAATCGTCTACTTTCTCTAATAATTTAAGGAAACGTCAAAACCTCCGCGCTTCGCGCGGAAGGGGGACACCCGAATTCAGATAAGAATTAAGAGTCGAAAACAGTACACCAAATAGGGCTTGTTAAGAGTCGAAAACGGTACGACGAATCGCCTTCCTTTCTCTATATTGTGATGAAATGCCAAAAATTACGCGCTTCGCGCGAAGGGAGAAAACTTTATGTAGACGAGTCAAGAACGGTACAACGATTCGTCTTCATTCTCTAATAATTTAATGAAACGTCAAAATTCCGCGCTTTGCGCGGAAGGGGAAACTACATTCAGACAAGGATTTAGAGTCGAGCAAAGTTTAACGAATCGTCTAATAATTTAATGAAACGCCAAAACTTCCGCGCTTCGCGCGGGTGGGGGAGAAAATGAATTCAGACAAGGATTAACAGTAGAGAACGGAAAAGTAAATCGTCTTCTTTTCAAAATAATTTAATGAAACGTCAAAGCTTTCGCGCTACGCGCGGGATGGGGGGGGGGGGGAGGGCGAACAGTCGAGAAAGGTATAATAAATCGTCTTCTTTTCCTAATAATTTAGAGGCCTATCACCCACACCCCCTAATGAGCGCTCTTTAAGCGATTCGCTTGCTCACTACCGCCCTCCCTAAAATATATCAGCTTTGATGCTGACTAAGTTGACGAAATAATTCGTATATTTTATGTCGTCGAGGAAAATGACCATTTGCGCATATGCAAGTACTATAGATAGTCAATAGGAAAAACAATTTAGCCTTCGGCCCCCGGGTTTATAGGGTTAAATTTGTAGATATTGGACATTTAATTTTGTCGGTAATTGGTCGCTAGTTTTGTCGGTTATCGTTGGCCTCTTCACCCCCCCCCCCCCCCCCCCACTGAAAAAGGTCTAGGGACGCCCCTGCCCACAGACCGCTCGGGACTATCCCAGTTTAGACCAATAACCCACGAGAAAACGGCACATGCATTGATGGGTATGTACAGGCGCGCCGGAAGCAGTTT
>JAVYIG010015106.1:0-37867 GCA_035222895.1 Strongylocentrotus droebachiensis | reverse complement strand
CTCCGATCCAGGCTAGACTCTTCGCGAGCGGTTTCATTGAAATTAAGCGGTTACATTGGAATTAATCGAGAAATCCCCCCTCGCTAGCGTGTAAATAATAAATACGCCGACCGGCCATACGTAAATGGCAGTGACGGTAACGATGGATAAGGAGGAAGGGGTGCATACGTGAACTGCAAGCGTATTGGAGATGATCATCATTTTAGGGTGTGCAATCTGGGTCGGACTCCAGGATAATATATTCATAAAAAAAGAGCCTGAGGATCACATAAAAGCACTCATGATAAAGCCGCGCCCGGCCCCTACAACATCATTTTGGATTTTTAGATGATGGGGCGGGTGGCAGGGGTAGGGGGCAAAGTTCCCCCCCCCCCCCACTTTTTCAAGTACCCCCAAAGGGCAACTTTTACTTTGTAAGAAGGGCCCCTGCCCCTTCCCCTTTTTAGAGCTACCCCTTTTTAACTCGGATAAGCGCACATTTTATCAACACATGTGCCCCCTTTCCTATCTGATAAGGGCTATTTAGAAAAATGAGGCCCTTCATAAATAGAAAGTGTCCCTTTTCATCTCTGGTAAATGACCTTTTTCATATACGAGAAGTTACTTCTTTTCACTTCAGTGCGCTCTTCACCTCCGATAATTGCCCCTATTCAAATCTGAGAGATGTTCGTTTTACTTTGAAAAGTACCCCTTCCCCTCCTGATAAGTACTCTTTTCATCTATGATGGGTGCCCATTTTCACCTCTGCTAACTGCCCTTTTATTTTGAATCGTGCCCCTTTTCCTTTCTAATAAGGGACCTATCCCCTTTTCATAAATGCCCCTTTTCACCTCTGATAAATCAATTTCTGATGGATGCCCCTTTTCCGTCAACAAATGCCCATTTCCCATACTTATAAGTGCCCTATCTCATTTCTGGTGAGTGCCTCTTTTCAGGTGTAAGAAGTGCCCCGTTTGAACCTTTGATAATTACTCTTTGTACCTTGACACATGCTACTTTTCTTTTCTAATAAGTGTCTTTTTCCCTTTCGATAAGTGTCCCCTTTACCTCTTATCATTAGTCTTGCACCTAATTTAAAGCGACTAAGAGTAATTTCCCCTAAAGCTCGCTCGCTCGCATTTATAGATGATACAATTATATATCACTTAACAGAGGTCTTTTCAGTCTTCTGTTATGTGCTTATAACCCCATCATGATTTGTTTTTTCCCTCTTTATAAGATCTCTAGCTCTGAAGCTGAATTTTTAAAAACTGGATTCGTGCGATTCGGTTAATACTTTTAGAGGGAGTCTGAAGCTGACATTTTTTGGATTTTTGAAACTGGATTCGTGCGTTTTGGTTATTAATTTTTTGGGGAGTCTGATTTCATTTCAAAACACCTGCAGTTAATGCGGGATGGGGTTGCAGCCTCTCTTTCCACGAAAATTTTAAAATTACCAATATGCATTTTTTATATCTTATCTCGTATATTTTGGTGACAAATAACACTTTAACAACATACATATGCTCATATTTCCGCTCACTCGCTTCGCTCGCTCGCCAAATTATGAAACCAGGAAATAGATATTGGGGCAAGAGGCTTCAGCCCTACCGATGGAAATGTCCAAAAGATTGCGCGCGAGCATAACTTAAAAACGGGAATGTTGATATCGGACAAGAGACGTGACGTGAGCAGGTCCCCTTTCCATGTAGGTACCAGTAAGTTTAAATAACGGTCTGCGCGATTTTCGCATTTCCGCCCCCCCCCCCCCCCCCTTATTGGAAAATCCTGGATCCGCGCCTGCTGATGTAACTGAGAGAAATATGATGGGACCTACATGAAAGCAAGCTCGTAAAGATGTAGGCCCCATGATTCAGCTATAGATGATTCGGACTAACGCGAATAATGTTCGATTATTATTAGCTATTTCTCATAATCATTAGGCATATTTAATATGATGCCACAGTATACCGTACAGTGCATGGTCTCTTAAATAAACATTTAATATAGGCCTATTTCTATTATATCAAACCCTCGTATAGGTCTCGTAACCATTCACTGATCTACACTGTTTAATTTTCACAATATTTCCCCTTTAATCCCAAAGTACACCTTACTTTTAAACAGATTGTAAGATAATGTATTTTGGTCTATTTGAGTTAAGTCTTGCTTTATTTAAATTGCATTTGTTTCTATATTATTCCCCAATCCAATGCATACATTTTTTTTTACAATCTACTGTATAGGTTTATCTAATTTTAATTCTTAACTTCTATATTTGATGTTGTGTTATATATTGTAATATGATATAATTGGTCTTCATACTATAATCATGGACCTATATACCAGGGGCGGATCCAGGATTTTCCAAATGGGGAGGGGCAGGAAAATGGCGAGTGCGAAGCCATCGCGACGGTGCTCTGTATGATTATGATACATTCTGAAGCATTTCTGAATGAGTAAACTGAACATTAAATAAGGGGAAACAAAATTGGAAGGGTAAAATGGGTGCGCCCCTACCCCCTGGATACGCCCCTGCATACTACTACTTAGGCCTTAGTAGCTGTAGGTCCATGCTATAATCAAGTTTATTTTAAATGTTTATTTTCATATTAACAACGAGAATTGAACTGGATTGAACAAGGAGATCCCGGGTCCGAAACTGATATGAAACGACATGCGCTGCCCGCGAGTGCCCCTTGGAACTGGGCATTCATTCTTCCTTCGCTCGGATAGGACTTAACGCCGTATGAACGCTGACTGATATCTCAAACCATTGACTTAAAATTGCTCACTGCTTTCTATTACCAGTCAGGTAAAATGAACATCTAGAACGAAAGATGTATGGATGCCCAATCTTTCTGCCCGTGACTCTCCATCGTGCTAACGCCATCTACGAACAAAATGAAGAGAATTTACAGAACCGGTAATTTGCCAACCACTTCATTGTGAAAATATAACATGCATGTACAGATGTACCTTAGTATTTTTTTGTGTGTAAACCCCCCCCCCCCCCCCCCCAAAAAAAAAAAAAAAAAACCTAAAACCCCCCCCCTTTTTTTTTTTTTTTTAATTATTAAAAAAAAAAAAAAAAAACTCCCATAGTTGACCTAAGAAGGTGACCTTACCCCCCCCTCAATGGAGCAAAATGTCAAATTTTCAAATTTCGAGACAAAAAAAAAAAAAAAAAAAAAGTGTCCTCTTATTCCCCCCCCCCCCCCCCCCCCCCCCCCCGCTTATTCAGCGGCTGGCTGAGTCGAAATTGCGAAATTTTCGGCCCGATTTATAAATGTTAAACCCCCCCCCCCTGAAATCCTGCGTACGCGCCTGGATGTACTTACCTAAAATCTTCCAATATGCTTCAGTTTGAGAGCAGTATACTACGTCTACTAGTATGTGAAAATGAACTACCTTTTCCATTTGAAAAAGTTTATTAAGAATGCAATCTGTAACCCTCTTCCCCACCACAATCTCTACACTTGTAATCAAACATGATACGATGTAGTATCTAATAAACCAAAATAATATTTATAATACCTCGGATAACCCCATAATGGGCAGATGATTTTAAGGAATTTTAAGGAATTTTAACAAAGATAAACATTGTATCCCTGATTTAATATATAGAAATAAAACTTAAATTTATAAATTTGAGAGTCGAAAATTATTGATCGGCAGTCAAGTACTCTTCACGGTGGCTTTTGGTGAAATAAAAACTTCAGATGTTTTTTCATATAAAAACTGCAAGAAAGTCTAGATCTATACGCGATTCTGATTGGTTAAATGTCAAGATGAGTTTAATCCTTAACTACAATGCAAGGGTTATCGGAACATTTCTCATTATTAACGCATAAAGATTTGAGTACCAGGTCCTACCATGGTGACGCGCACATATTTTATCAAAATAAAAGAATCACACGCATGAATTATGAGTGTTTATTCATGATCAAGTCATATATTTGGTAGCGTTTCAACAAGAAATACAACGAAGTGTTTTGTACCATCCTCAAAACCTTATATGAGTTTCTCAATAAGAGGACTAGAAAGCAATTTAAGCTTTTTTCCCATCACACAATCAGTGTTACCCTCGATCCAACCGTCAACTTCTGCATGACATTCTGAAGGTGAGAAACATAATATTGCATATTGACAAAAGATCTCATTATTGCAATGTGTCTGAAATATCACATCTACAGTCAGAGGCGTTGCATGGACAGATGCATTTTGAATGTGGGGTAGATCCACAATGATTAAGGGCACTTTTTTGTTGAAGAAAGGGTCATGCGTAGACATAGTATAGGGGGTAAATTCACCGAGAAGGATCGAAGGGGGGGGGGGGCTTTCGTCTCTTGCCCGGCTGGAATGCTCCCCAGGGAGTGGAGATTGTGCACACAGTGTGTGCTGGCAAGCACTGAATCCAATGACCGGGGTAATAGTATATTTGTAAAGCGCTTAGAGACATTTGTATTAAGCGCTATATAAAAATTAAATATTATTATTATTATTATTATTAATAACAAATTTCCCGCATTGAATTTCTGCGAGCTTGCAAAAAAGGACAAATTGATATCATCCTTATATCCAAGATTCTGTGTTATATTGTATCTATTTCAGAAATTTGTAAATATAGTTCGTCATTAAATAATTACCTGCCGTTCACCCGCTCTGCCCGAAAATAAGTGAAATAATATTGAATACGGGTAGTTTCAAAATTCTCCGGAGGGGGAGACTGCACCCCTCGAACCTCCACCGCGAGCGTCTGTACACCTCGATCAATGTTTCCACCCCTGCTGGATACACATTTTGATATCGTATTGTCGATTTACTGGAGTTAAATCAACCACTGCCGAATAAATTTGAATAAAGTATTGATTAGATCATGCTCACTTTTCATCAGCTAAGTGGTCATACCGTAGACTGAAATGAACTTGAGAAAAGGCTAAGCCGATGTCGAGAATGTTTTATTAGACACTTTGGAAATGATCATGGAAAAGCAGCGGCGGATTCAGGATTCCCTTACTCTTGGGGGGGGGCAAAATTCTGAAAATCACTGATAAACAAGAAATCATGTGAGACAGGCCCAAACAAAAATGATTAAGGTGCACCTTTATCAGTATTTTTCTAATGTGCACTAGTTATGAAATGCCAAAGCAGCTTTGCCAAGTCCCAGCAGAACAATATATATCACCAAATAGCAGGTGAAAAATCACCCAAACTCTAAAAATTCACCTCAAACAACTAAATTCAAAGAATGCCCGAAACCAATGCCAATAAGGGCTAATATTCGTTAAAATATTTTGAATTTCAATTTAGAATTTTGGCTTTTGCATTTTTGCTACAAAATTAATGTGTAAAAAAACACACACCGAAAACACACTTCTTTATTGGGGGGATATAATGTGTGCCCAATACTCGTATGAACTCCCAATCTGATGACAGCTATTCAAAAACTGAGTTTCTCTATTACTTACTCATTGACTTATATCTTTGATATTTGATACTTAATTTTTTCTTCCAAATCACCAAAGAAATAAACATATTTTTCGATTTTTTGGTGAATAAGATCACCAAGGAGGTGGTTGGGACCCATGTGCACCCGATTCCGCCCTCTGTACCCCTATTGTTAAGAACCTATGAATAATCACATCCTCAAAACACGTCATCTTTAATAATTGAACCATAGCAATTGGAAAAATTTGACAGAACCAGCAAGTTGTATTGAAATTCTTGAAATTGCTTTGATTGTGTGCATGTTGATAACTGTTACATGTATGTAGCTTGTTTGAAATACAGAAGAAGAAAAACAATTTATCTAGCGTCATATGCCAGTCAAATTGAGAGAAAGTGAAAGCGATTCCGTAGCGTGGTTAAAAGGGGGTTTGGGGCCCCCCACAATCGAATGGTGAATTGAAGAAAGAGAGAGAGAAATATATATATATATATATATAGAGAGAGAGAGAGAGAGAGAGAGAGAGAGAGAGAGAGAAACACATAACATATTATTTGCTATAGGCATTGGCGTATCGAGGGGGTTGGGTGTTTAAACACCCCCCCCCCCTTGTTAAAAAGGGGTGTTTTAGGTGTTCAAACAGAATTTTAAAGACACCCTTTATCTGTGTTTTATCTATGCAAAAAAAAATTCTAACGAATTGGGCAAAAAAAAAAAAAAAAAAAAAAATAGTGCTACCCCCCCCCCCCCCCCCGCTTATTCACTGACTGGCTGATTTCCCGCTAAATATTTTCTCACGAATCGGTCAAAAAACACCTCTCCTTAAAAAATGCTGGATACGCCCTTGGTTACAGGCAATAACCCTCCAATATCAATCAAGTTTATTATGAGGAATATCATATATCTTTTTTTATTTATTGCTAACGTGACCTTTTATTAGTAGTCTGCATAATATTTATTTGGCGCTTTTAAGAGTAGGTAAAGCAAATAGAAGTGAATCATTAAGTTATCAACATGATAAGGGGAATGTCAATATTAATGTTTTGTGTCTACCCCCACCAGCAATATTCATGGCGACAGGAGATGAAAGTGCATTACAAAGGTATACTATGAAGGGGCGTCTCTATGTAGTGTCGGCCTGTTGTTTTGCCGCCTATAAGGTATTCTCAATTGCTTGTATAATACATTTGAGTGCCAAATAGAGTCGACGATTTACAATATGAGATTATATGTTTTCAATTTTGTCAGTATATTCTACTTAGGGTATTCTCCTTTTTGTTTTCTTTGAAATACTCATCTATTAGTCATATAGGGTGTAGCTGCAGGGGCGTGTCCAGAAAAAAAAGAAAAAGAGAAAGGGGCAAGAGAAAGATAAGAGAGAGAGAGAGAGAGAGAGGGAGAGAGAGAGAGAGAGAGAGAATGAGAGATGGAGAGGTGGAAGAGAGGGAAAGAGAGACAGGGTGTGTGAGTGTGGGTGTGTGTGTGTGTGTGTGTGTATGTGTGTGTGTGAAAGAGGGGAGGGGCAACATTAAAAAGGTTATATAATATAATACCCCTCCCACAATCCTCTCACGCGATGGGTTTGCTCCGTCGTATTTCCATTCACAACATTTGACTACGCCCTCAATCCACTGACACCACCCCCTTCAACTGATGGACTCTCGCTACGCCACTGTCCTAACGCACCCATGTTCAAAATGGCACAGCGACGCCCCTGCCCCATAGCGTTTTCCTATTAAAGTCCATATTTACCGAGACGACGTACTTAGTCAAGGTGGTGTCGCACGGAGGACAAGACAGCGCATACTCGGCGACCTGTCTGAAATTCCATCACTTTGTGCTTCGCATGCGATAGTGGTATATGTTGCTCTTGGCTGGCGGATCTCGTCCAGGGGTGCACTTCTAGTTCTCTGTCTCCACCAGAGGGGTCATTTTAATCTTTCTCACATTTTTGTCCAAGGAACCGAGCTAACAACATGAGGACCCCTTTCAGCGTTCTCCTCCTCGCCTCTGTTCTTTGTTTTGGACCAGCTCTAGCTGTTATCAGTAAGCTCTTTTTCTTTTACTTCTAAACAAATATCCCCTCCCCTCCCTTTATGGCAGCGATTGAATTAAGAAAACCAGAACATGGTATTCTTAACATTTAATAACAATTTGATATAAACAATAACGAGCGGCGTAGGAGAGTCACTGTCGTAAAAGAAAATTATTTTTTACTTCGTTACATAAATTACCACAGAGGAAAACATACTTATCCCGACACATTATTCAATTAAGCGTGTACAATTTATTTCAAAATAAAAACAACTTTTAGGAGAACGAATTTAGCTTAGATCTGGATTAAGCTCGTGATTCAAACGATGCAAGTCTTATAACAATTCACTTGTAGTTGATACTATAATAACATTTTGGGGATTACATATAATTAAAATAATCTTCGTTGCCGTGCCATTTGTTTTCTTCATCGGTATATGAACAAATGTTCAGCCATTTCGGGTGCACAGCTATAATGGGCGAGTCGGGAGGGGGGGGGGGAGTTTTCCCATTATAACATTTTGTAGAGATACATTTCGGATTATATCCTCTCCAACGAAAAAATCTTTGTAATTATAATATATATATTTATATAGTTCTTCAATTGGGTTTTGCAACCGTTCTTTATCATCGTTTGGCCAAAGGTTAACATTCGTGTTTTAGGGAGATTACATATTAATTGGGGCGGCAAGGGATATTTTGTGGCAGATTCTTCTAAAAGTACCAAATTTGGCCCAGAGGTAGCTTATACCATACTTTTACGATTTTTGCAGGGCGCCAAGAAGGGCCCACTCTGGGACCGCCATATTGGGCAAATCCAAAATGACCGCCATCTGAGTTAAAGGTCAAGTGTAGTTCCAAACGGAAAAAAGCTAGTATGATAAAAGTTTATATTTATGGATTTTTTGGGGTCAGAGAATCTGATTATAATTTTCTTTCATTGATGTGAGGTCTCTTTTGGACTGTTACGATGGTCAAATCCAATATAGCTGCCATTCGGGCAAATACTATGATGTGTATACTTAGATTTTCTTCTCTTTTGTGGGATGTAATGTTGGGATAAAACTAATGTTATGGTTATATCAATAGTTAACTTGCACATCTAAACATACTGACATGCATTAGTTAACCCTCACATACACACAAACACCACACAAACACCGCACACACAACACACACACGCACACGCGCGCGCTCACGCACATATACGCACATACACACAAGCCAAACACTACCATTAAGTCTGTCAGTTCTGTTTATCGTAACGAAATAATATTCTTGTCAATTTTGATTCTACGAAGTTAAAGCATGGACAATGGTTGACATGGCTTCAACCAAAATTATTTTGTGGTATAAATATTTAATTTAATTTGATTTCATTTATTTATTTCTGTTTGATTTTCTTTTTTCTTTTGCATTTTTACAAATATATAACAAACAAATATTGCAAATTTACACATGACAAAAGAATATATGTAGAATAAAGTAATGCTGGCTGTAACTGATCGAAAACATCAAACAGGAGGGTTGACAAAGTAAGCCAAGCTTGATACACTGTCGCTCATAAAGGTGTAATATATTTTTTTTATTCCAATTTATGGAATTATTTTAAAAATAATTTAAAAATAATAGATCTAGATAATAGTATACATTCTCAGATTTTATTGAATAATAATTTGCCAATGTGTGTTTTGCGTGACTGCTAAAGCATGTGTATGCTACTATGCTTATCAACTAGGGGACCTACGCCCTTAAGTCATAAATGACAGTAATGAGGATTAATGCCCCGCAAAAGGGCACTAATATAGCACATCGACACGGTTTTGATCCTGGGGCCTCACAGTTACGAGGCCATTGCTTTGTCACTGAACCATGACTGTAAGCAGCGGGGGCTAGGGTAGGGGGCAGTTTCCATAAATATAAAAAAACACAGAAAATGCAATAAATTTTCAATAATTTATTGCATTTAACCCCGGTGCCTAACATAAAAAAAAACTCTGTGTGCCCATGCCTTGGGCCATAATGCATGGCCGGCCAGAGGACATTGTCAAGGACCGGTATACCCATCCCCCCAAAAAATAAATATAATAAATAAGTAAAATAAATTAAAATGTAATAATAATTATAGCGGCAGTATGCATGTGAGTACCATTTTCACCTCCTCTGTTTCTCAACATCTAGACAGACACGTACATTTCATTACAATGATTACATTTGTCCTTCAGACGAACGAGTACAATTTATCAACAGACAGGATTAATCCGTTATTTAAATTGTCGGTGATAATTATAATCATATATAGTTTTTTGGTTGAAAGTGCCTGTACATTGTATTGAGCCAAATTAAAAAGCTCATCTGTCACATTGTAAAGATTTAATATCAAACCACACAAAAGAAAGATCATATTTCGTTTCCATAGTTACACATTGTTATGCAACATACACTAGACAGTCTGCAGTTTTCATACTGTTTAAAAACAATCAAAATGCAATACGCTTTCGTTTGATCTTCCAGATATTGAAACGATGTTTGCTAATTTCATTTCATTTTTGCGACTAATTCACTGGTCCATTTTCATCAACGCATTCATAATTGATTATTAAGATGATGAAGCGGATCCTAATCAAATGATTGCTTGAGAGCGTACACGTGACCAGGCATTTATTTTGCCTCACACGTAATTTTAATAATGACCGGTCATTAGTAAATACTTAAGTCCGATCATTAGTAAACACTTATGACAGGTCATTAGTAAAATCATGTTATAAAACATAATTTTATAAAACAAATAGAACATCATCTTATAAAACAAATAAAACATCATCTTATAAAACAAACACAAAACATCATCTTATAAAACACATAATACACATCATTTTGTTCGGGCATTTGTAAAATTACCTACACTGTACACAAGGTACCTTTGCAACAGTCTAACAAGCCTGAGTCGATAATGCCCTCACTGCTGTGTATTATTTGTATAATATTCCATTATTTTGTAAAGCAATTGATATACGAGATCTGTACAAAGCGCCAGTTGTTTAACATTAGTGTAGAAAGGCGCATCGCATTCGATTGAGTCCAAAATAAGATGAGTACAGTTTAAAAATATTATAGTATACATTCACCGTTTCAAGTAGCTGAATTATTTCCTCATTTTGATGCACGTAGGACACAAAATTATGATGATTGATCACAACTTAACTTAATTGCATGAGACTCATTAATTCTTTTTATAAGTTTGTTGCTTAGCGATGAAACTAAGTTGCATCCGAAACGGAAACATAAATTAAGATGATTGTGGTAAGCAATTATTGTTTATTTTTAAGTACATATTTCAATAGGCTAATTCTTATAGTAAGACTGACGGAATTAGATTCCCATTTACTACATCAAGATATTCTTTGAAAATGACTTAACCTTTTCCAGATATTGTAAGAGAAACATGAAGTATACAACCAAATTGTTATTTATCTTTCATTAGATAGATCAATAACAAATCAACTCATCATATCCATACAAAACTATTTCACCCATTAACTCATCTAAATATTGAAACGGAGAAATTCAAAATAGATCCATTTTGGGTGCAATAGATTGGATGATATTTTGGCCAACGTTAATGAAGAGGTTTTTTTTACCGATGACTTTCTTAAAGACTTTTT
The DNA here is from genome assembly GCA_035222895.1 of Strongylocentrotus droebachiensis. NCBI lineage: Eukaryota > Metazoa > Echinodermata > Echinoidea > Camarodonta > Strongylocentrotidae > Strongylocentrotus > Strongylocentrotus droebachiensis. The sequence continues at coordinate 26,740 of JAVYIG010015106.1, read as the reverse complement.
GCCTAGCATTTTTTCAAAATCATTTAAGACAGGTTCTCTTTTATTCAGCGAGACAATCTAACCATTCATTTTTGCGAAAAGAAAGTTCAATAACTCCTTTAAAATTCGTTCTCACAAATGCACGTTTGAAACCCTCGCAAATAGCATTTTGAGATAGAGAAGAGAATCTTAAATGAGCTTGAAAAAGCCAAAGGCACATCAATCCATTTTTAAAAATGGTATCATTTTTATCCAACGGGTTCGCTCTTACTATTGGACGCATAATATAACCCAAGGTTATTCGAAATGCAGCTTGTAATTCGAGTCTCAGAGGCAGATCTAGAGGGGGTTTTGCTTACACCTCCTGTATAATTTCTAAGCAGACATAGACATATGAGGCGGGTGCTGGGATGCTGCCGCCCCCTCCAGCTAATTTTGAAAATACATGTAACAATATTAGCGAGTGCTCGAATAATCATTGAATACGGGCAGTGAGATGCCCAAATACGTAATTTTATAATTTCAGATTCTAGTATATTTTGATGAGGAAATGTTTACCATGATAAGGCGTCGTTTTTTAAATTTCCCTTGTTTAACAAAAAGATTGAAAAAATGGAGGTTTATTTTTCAAGGAAGAGGCGTCAGCCCCCCTTCCCAGCAGAAATGTGCCCTGCCTTACGCCTATGTAAGTCAATACCCATTAGCCTGTACAGGTAACTAGCTTGTTTGTTGCGGGGGTGAGGGGTAGTATCATTATGTTCCAAAATTCTGGATCTGCTAGCGAGTCTGGAAAGCATTACGCAGTCAGGAAAATGGTAGCAATAATGGGACAATGCAGAAAGTGTGATGCGCCGTTTTGATTCATTTCTATATTGAATTGAAATCTAGCATAACAATTTACCAGTAAACCTACTCCACGTATTTGATATATTAAAACATCAACACATTATCCGGCACATTATGCGTTCGTCTTTCAAATGCAACCAATAGGCCGTATATGATATTGGATAGCATACACTGACAGTCAGTGTGTGTTTTCATGATTATCTTGCCAAAGACGATCAGTACAACAGTATCATTTTGATAAGGAAACTGTGTGCCTTTCTCTCAAGTCACAAGTGCCCTTAAAAAAGCGCTGGTGCGTGGTATTGGCGATGACAAGCATACATCATCTATAATTTATAGCTGTAATCTATCCATTATCATCATCTCTAGTTATCACTAGATAATGACATTTGTGTCAATATGCCACATGGCCATCTAGCAGAGGAAGAAGGACAGATCATACGCAAGATAAAATACACGAGAGATTGTGAATGGTGCGTTCACATGGCAGTTTACAGTGCGCCCCAGAAAAAACGAAACCGAGAACTATAGATGTTTTATCATAACTTAATCACAATTAAAATTAAAGAATTACACATATTTGTAAAGCTTAGATCCTCCTCTTTCATTTTAAGCAACTCATATGATGCATATTTCACGCATGAGTGATTAAAAAACAATTTGAAGAAAGGGCACCGAAAAGTCATTTGGCGGACGGTATCTGAATTTCAAAGAGAAAGGCACGTTGCTAGAAAGTTCATTTTCTGCCCTTTCATATGACACCTCAATCAGGAAAAATAAGCCAGGAATACAACATTAATGTTTGTTTAAAGTAATGCTTGCATTTCCATAATTTTATTAAACGAATTCGTTTTCACTAGCTGCCTGCCCTAGCAACAAACAACAAACTCCGTTTCGTTGACGACCAGCCAGGCATAAAGTCTTTCAAACAAAATCCTGGATTAAGCTCATGCTGTAATCATAATAAACATTTAGGTCAGTCAGAAATCCTATGACTTTCATCAAGATTATTTATGATTGAAAATCGAAGTTTCATTTTTCGTTTTCCTAACGGTTTTTATAACACTAAAGTCTACAATCTATTTGGGGGAGTTGAGTATGGTAAATCGGTCACTCAAAGGTTTATACTTTTTTGAGGTACTTCATGATCATTTTGAAGCGGTTTAGGGCTTCAGTATTATACCATATCACAGACACTGATAACACGTAGGGCCAGGGGCGGATCTACGGGGGGGGGGGGGGGGGGGGGGTGGTAGATGTTGGTAGATTCCAGGAAAACATCACTTACGGGGGTTCAAAATAGCCGGGAAAAAAAATCGCCTCGACGCTATACGCGGCTCGTGGACGTCATTAATTTGGTCAACCCTCCCCCCTTAGCAAAAAGCTAGATCCGCTCCTGAGGGCCATGCATCTCAGAATGAACATTCTTTGTTAAACGATGCCTAAATGCTCGTCCTAAATGATGCACTATTTCAATTACGGTATTACCTGTATTTGCCTGGTAATTATTAGCCAATAATTATACGTAAGTAATTAAACATCACGTTTGCACTTTTCATATCGAAACATTTCTTTTTGGAACGAGCTAGGTAACCCTCATACAGTGCGTCAATTAACGACCGCACCAATCGCTGCGAAGTCCAACTTGCATGGTGTAATGTCTCAATTAATTATATTTTATGGACAGAGAAATGGGATGTTGTAGCCTACTATATTGACAAGGCCATAGCATTCATGTGACGCGAATGTTTTCTGGTAAAGCCATAGATCTAAGAGCTAAAAATGGGTTGCTTTCTTTGATGGTGTCAATGCACTATTAAGCTGCGAAGACACGCTGGTCTACACGCTTAAGCCGTTAAAAATCAGAATTCCCTTGATTTACATCCATTGAATACACGCAATGACTGGCAATAGATTAATACCTCTGCTGCTTACATGTTTGTCCACCCACAGAAACATACAATGCGTCTGAATCATCTGGATCGAGAAATACCTATTTTTCTTTCCATCCCAATCAACTTACCCAAGGTAATCCACCCGGATAAACAACACCTGCACACAATCGGACTATACCTCGACCCGGCCTGACCACTTCCTCCTTATACCCCGGACTATTTTGACAATGAATTCCCTCACAAAAATGTTAAGGTTAATTAAATTTTCATTTAGGTAATTTTTCGTGGGAACATTTTTGTAGAAGGTTATTATCACAGGGTGCAGGTTGTTCAACAGAATGGAAGTTGTTGTCTGAAGTAGTTGTCCGGGGTAGTATTCCGCTGGGTTTCCAGTATTTTAATACATATAAATGAATATAAAATACGGTTTCCCTCTACCGATATAGGAGTAAAGGAGAGAAACTAGACAAAATAAAAATAAATAATAATGAACATAAGAATTATTATTGATCGATCTCAACAATTTGTATGATCGATTACAAATTTGACTTGGATTTTTTGGTCATTTAATTTGATTATTACTTTCATATGAGTTCAATAGATTATAAAATGCAGAATAAATTATTTTTATTAGTGGAATGTTAAATTTGAATATGATGTACGAATTATAATGCAATTTTAAAGCAACAAAAATGCGCTGCATATCCTTTCTTAAAAACCAACCATTTTAAAGTATGTAATTTATACATACATTTAGTTTGGGTTACGCATATCACGTTACTCTGGTTTTTCTGCAATACGCATAAATCTTTCGCCTTTTACTAAAGATTTCCGTGCAGAGGAACACATTGATGAGTCTATAAAGATTTTTCTCTGGCTTGCCTTCATTGGCAAGCCTTGCAACTACCCCATGTAAATATAGTACAAATATTCCCACCAAGCAATGAAATGCTGAGGGGTTACGGTACATACCGTAACCAGACACCTAGCATGATGACCTTGCTATACTTGGGCTCGACGTTCTTGGAGAGACTGCCATGCACTGTAGATCTTCTGTGACACTGCTCTGTTGGTTGTAATCTGGTTCTGGACCATTTAAATATTAGAGGTGATCGAGCTCTTGGGTATGGGGGTCCCAAACAGAAGTATAGAGCACTCAACAATAATATATTGGGCGAACATAGGTCTTGTACGCTCGATCGCTCCTTTAGATTGGTAGGGCATATCCTCCGGTCGCGTTGAAGGAAGCCAAGTGAGCTGTTACTCTTCGTGCAGGTGGAGTGAACATGGTGTTTCCAATTGAGGTTTCGTTGGAGGATGACTCCAACACTCCAAGGTACTTTGCTTCGTCAAGAGTGCGGAGGGTCGTCCCAGAGATGGAGTAAGGGAATTCCCCGATGATAGGTTTTCTCTTGTTTGAAATCCTCAGCACCTCACATTTGTCAACATTAAAGTAAATGAGCCATTTCCTCTCCCATTCATGAACATTTGCGAGATCTCTGTCTAGGGACTCAATGGCCGGAATTCACAAAGGAGGTTTATGCGCGTCATGTGACGCGTTTTGACGCGTTTCAGACCGAGGTTTGTGTGAATTCGGGCCAATGTCATCATGTGAATTGATTGTTCTGTATAGGAGGGCATCATCAGCATAGAATCGAATGGACGAGGAGACACAATCACAATAGCATTGCATGTTTTTATACAATGCCCACTCACAAAATTCAATTGCATTTTAAGCAGTTGCTATGTCAGAAATCCCCAAGCAACACCATGAAAAGAACGGTTTCAATGGGCTATTATATGAAAACAAGCAATGCTAATACGATAAGGTACTCAGTGGGTGAGGACATACCACTGTCTTTTTTGAGCAGGTTGTCAGTTGATGGGAAGGGACATAATATCTTGTGTTCATTTAGCTGACTGATGAATGACTGGCACAAAAGTCATTTGATGTGAAAGGCTTTTTAGGGGTGGAGCTTAGCAGGTAGAATAAGAATAATTATATAATAATGGATGGCCTTGAGAGCGATACAAGAATATATTGCTCGAGCTATGAAAATATTGGACGAGTCAAAGACGAGTCTAATAAATTGTCTCACACGAAAACAAAACCATATAAAATTATTATTATTATTATTATTATTATCTATATTAGTCTGACTAGTGAAATAACAAAATTTGACTCACTTCGATAATTATATATCTATTTTTTTTAAACATAAATAATTACTTAAGTATGATTGAAGGTATACATTACATACAACTCATATGAACAAATTCAACATAAATATTTTTTCTTTCTTTTTACAGATGAAGCTAAAGTTTTAGCTATAGACACTACTTACTTTAATACAGTTATCTATTTATTACATCATTTTATCATGTCACCTCCTAAAAAAACAAATTAAAAACTTGAGAGCTAGGCGGTGGCATTATGATGCCAAACAGGCTGTTCATTGCAATGTAAGAGTTGGTGGCAGTAACAAGGTTAAGGATTCAATAATTGAATTGAGTAATAAAATATATAACACAACTGTTATAGTAACAACAATGTTCATAAACATTTGGCAATACAGACTATTTAGCTTTAATTTAAACACTGCCTAGCTTACACCTTCATTCCTATCATTGCAAAGGACTGGCAACTGTCGGAGGAGAGAAAACTAGGAAAATTCCCGGGAGGCGCTGACCTAAAACAAATTGCACTCTTGACCAAGAAATCCACCATGATTGGCTGGTAATTATTGATACAGGTTTGCTTTAGGGACGTAATGCTACAGTCTTTCTGCGGTCAGGATGGATGAGAAAGGCTTCTGCAAGATCTGTCTCGTGTTTACTGATCCCTCTCCCTAAGATTACACCTTTTAAAGACCGATAGTTTGAAATGGCGGAACATGCGTCAGGTCAACGTCGTACAATAGATGTACGAATAGATGATTGGTTTTTATATAAAAATGGTACTGAATCTTGTTTCATTGTGGTAATTGGAAGGCTATATGGAAATTTCAATCACGCTCATACCCAGTCATGACAGTATAGTTTTGTCAGTTATACTAAATCCCCACTCAGCTGCTAACACAATAATTTGTTATGTGGCACCTTAGATGTTTCGATCATGAAATTATTCTAATGGAAAGAAAAATAAATAAAAGGAGTCATTTATAAGACAGATCACTCGTTCAAAAAAATTCCACATGACCTTCATATCCTTGCAAACACGGATCTGTGGTAAGGTATGACTGTCTAAATAAAAGTTGAATTTAGTGTATTATGTAAAGGTGACTGAAATCATGGAAGTTATCTATTAACTAACCAGGAAGACGATTTCTTGAGACTCATTCATGCTCTTTTAATTGTTCCCAAAGGACATTTTATAACACCCGGTATCTTTATCATCTGTTAATATTCTTATAATATCCAGCTAATTGTTCTGTTATAAGATACCGTATTATCCTTCAGGTTAATTACGAACAGTAGGCCTATGTAGCGTGAAGGTCTTCTAAATGTGACACGTTCCTTCAATATAGTAATTTTCGACCCACTAGGCATCAAGCTATCAATAACATCACGTACTCTGGCATAAGTGGGTAGACTGGGTGAGGTGCATGAGATTTATCTATTAGATTATGTCAATCTTGATCAAATATACCAACTGAAACACACGTAATCCTAGTAGCATGAACTCTCGAATCACCTCAAAGTTGGGTTACATTTTTAGATATAACCCTTTGTAGTCTATTATAGAATAAATGGGACCAAAACAGTTTAAATCAAAATAATCTGAATTCAGCTCTGGAAAAAGAAAAAGTGATGTAGTTTCTTATTTTTTCTGTATGGTAATAAACAGATTGAATTGCAAAATCGTACAGTTTTATCATCGTAACTAGACGAGTACCTGTAAAGAAATATCATTATACTGTACAAATATTATATGCATATAAAACTTTGCATTATTCTATCACACACAATGGATAATCCAAACTGTACAGCTGTTTTAAGTATAATGAACCAAAATCACATTAATACTTTGCCGAAAATGCAATACTAGGACCGTCAACTATTTTTTTCTTCTCGATGCTGCGAGAAAGAAGAATAAATTCACTTAAATTTGGTATACGCATTTTTAACTCGAGGATTCGAGATCATTTTTTCCCGATGGTATGTCATTGATAGTGACCGGTTGTCACAAGGAAGTGGGCGCACCTTAATTAACCAAAAAGCGTTACAGGACCATACATGAATGTTCTATGATGCCATCCCAATTAAGTTCCGATGGAATTAAACAAATTACCTTGATGTACATTTTTAACATAATTCAAGGGCGGAATAATGTACTTTTGTCATAAATTACGGTAAACAAATTGCAGAGGCGGCAATCCCAGGAATAAAAACGCGTGCAATGTTTATATGAATTATATCGTTTCAACCCTCTCCTCTGTATCTTATCTTGACAAGTTGCAAGACATGAATTTATGAAAGATAAACAAGAAATGAAGATGATTCAGCATCAGAATGTTACACTGCGATTTCCTTGTCAACTATATTTAAGAGCAGTGGTTCTTAATGATTGCCTATTTCTGCTTTTTTCGTCTCTGTCATTATTGAATTGAGATTTTAGATGTGAAATAAACGATGAAGACATCTAGATAATGAAGTAACAAAAACATAGATGTAATTCTGATATATATATATATACATTTAGATTTTACAAGTTTTAATGTTCACATCAAATACTATTGCAAATCTTCACAAAATCAGATCGTAGTCAGATCGGATCATCGCTAGTGTGCGCTGGTATGTTTCAAGGCACCATGATGATGTTGTCCTTGCAGCCATTAGGTAAAGCATAGTACTTCAACAAATGACTCTTCGAACTTAGCACGAACCCAATTACGATTATACTAATCTAGAAACCATAAATGCTGTCTTTGACATTTTCATAATATTTGTCTTAATTTCTAGATCAATCCAAAGTCTAATAGTTTTTTTATGTTGGGTAATCAAACGCGTTATTTTCGTTGTTTCGAACTCGCGTTGATTGTGCTCCTGTTTGGAGTGTCAAACAAATCAGAAGCAATTCATTGCCTTAATCACCCTGATAGTAAAGTATTTACAAGTTAATAAAAGAGAAAATCTAATAGTGTCATAAATCAGGCTGACTTAGAACAATCAGGGTGACTCGGAGGTGAAACGATTCCGCTAAAAAGGAACACGAAATGATACCTTATGTTCCGCCTCACTACCCATTTTTAACCCTTACTGTACTGGGGGGGGGGGGGGGGGGCCTGGGAGGCCCCCCCTCGACATTTTCGGAGATTGCGCCGCAACCGCTTGGAATTTTGAATTGTCGTTTCATGACTTTTTTCCCTCAAGTCTTACGCACATTTTGATACCATTTTCGTCGAAATCGGATATACCTGTAAGGCGTTACATAACAATTAGTATGCGCATGTCATCAAAAAAAAAAAAAAAAATTACAAATCGCATCAAAATTTGCATAAATTATCATTATTAATTACATTAAAAGAACTTTTTTGTGTTAGAAAAGAAGTTTCATATGAATAATGAGTTTCAACATTCAAAAATTGGAGTTTGACACGTTTTCTGTAAAATGCATAAAATTAGCGCGTTTTGCATAATTAATTAGGCTAACGACAAAAATTTGCATATTTGGAAAAAACTAATTATACCATCTTGTTCCTTACGTAAATATCTACAAACATGCAAATTTTCGTGTTCATCGGACAATCGACGGCCGAGATCATAGGGGGGGGGCCTCCCAGGCCCCCCCCCCCCCCCAGTCAGAGGGTGCTCAAAATAGCCCAGTACAGTAAGGGTTAAACGAAATGTCCGTGAAGGTCAAGTGAGTTGATTTTGCGATCGCTCACACGAAGTATTCCTACCACACCCCCCCCCCTCTCTCTCTCTCTCTCTCTTTCGTTTACTCTCTCTCCTCTTCCATTTTCATTTAATTTCCTATTTGTATAAAATGTTTTATAGTTTGTTTATATTATGTTTTTTTTTTTAATTATTGTATATTTTGTGTATTTGTATGTGTATTGTAAGATATTTGAAATGTAATTTGTTTGTTACAGCAGGGCTCCCTTGTAAAGCAGGCCTTGTATTGCGGCTTGAATGGGACTACCCTGCTTTTTATAAAGAAAACATGAATAAATAATAATAATTATAATAATGACAATATAATAATGATTGGATTTATATAGCGCCTTTTCCAGAGGATATGGGGCACATACTTTTCATTTCACATATTCATCACAAATCTACAGGATGAATAGGATTTACGTGGTTCCGAAATAGAGAGGGAGAGGGGAGGGGAGATCGAGAGAGGAGAGAGAGAAAGAGAGAGAGAGAGAGAGAGAAAGAAAGAAAGAGAGGGTGAAAGAAAGAAAGAAAGAAAAAGAGAGAACGAGAATCATGTTTATTTTAATATATAATATCCTTCATGCCCGATACCATTTTATTTTTACAGTAGCCATGTATCATAGCACCAGGGACCCGTTTCACAAAGCCTTTTTTTCCACTAACAAATGACAAAAATCAGTGACAAATCTGCTGCTAACCAATCAGAAGCAAGGATTTCACTAGCTAATAACACAAAAATTGGGCCCTGGAGGGCATTATATATGTTTGAAATGAAACGAGTTAACGCCCTTCTGTCTCTTAATAGACGAAACATTCTTGAATGAAAGTTTGTAGAGTGTAAGTTCAAGGGTAGTTCATCGTTATTCGACGCCTTGCGAAGTCGTTATCTTGATATCATTCATAATTATTGTCATTGGCGCCAAGCACAACGGCCGGACTGCGGAAATATTCATGAACAGGGAGGGGTGGGGGTGGAGGCACGTTGGAGCACAAGTATCTGACAAGCAAATTACCAGGGAACAACACTAAGCCCAACTTTGATTTGAAAAATATCTGATATAAACAACTTACGAGCGAGAAAACAAACAAACAAACCAGCAACCACTAGAGAAAGAGGCACCATCACCATGTGTGTGTGGGTGTGTGTGAGTGTGTGTGTGTGTGCGTGTGCGTGCGCGCGTGCGTGTGCGCGTGTGCGTATGTTTGGGAGAGTGTGTGTAGGAGGGATTTAGTGGAGTAAAAATTAAACAAAAACTCGTAGTAGGTCCATGGACATACCCCCCCCCCCCCTGCCCCCTCCCCATCAATGACGGAGATATTGTTTTGAATCGAATCACCGATTATAATTATGTCAAGGTCGGACTGTATACCTTGGAGAAAGAAGGAGAAGAAGAAGAAGAGAAAGAAGAAGTCAGAAGGAGGAGAAATGGAAGAAAAGAAGAAGAATAAATTAAGAAGATTATATACTCACTGAGGAGTATTATACAAGTCATGAACTTCGATATCACATATTCATAATCATCTGTAACCACTCCATAATGGGGGTATGTAAATATGATTTTTAAACAAAAGGATATTCGACCCTTTATTGATTGTTTTATTATTAGAAGGATCAAAGGTCTTATGATACGCGATTTGGAGGCGATAAATTTGTCTGTTTAATGTCATTAAACATACTGTATCTTTTTTTGCACATGTAATTGTATATACAATTGTACATAGGAATGGAATAGGGTCTTCCGTTTCAGAACTCCAATTCGAAAACCGTACAGGGACTGGAACTGAAATTTTCGGGGCATATTGACCACTAGATTTTGAATGGGATTTCAGGCGGGTATCCAAGTGCAACATTAATTCTGAAATGACATTGCGAGCAAGTGATTTCGTGCACCAAAGCAAATTGTCAGATTGGTTTTGTTTTCAGGATAACAAACTTTAAAAATAGATTTAAAATCACAGTGTCTCACTTGGTGCCACACAATCGGCATCAATGTATCTAAAAAAAAAAAATACTGAAGGGTTTAATACAATTATTGTCATAGTATATTGCCGATGTATGCCCAAGTTCATGCTCTGTTAAGGAAAAACAAAACTTTTGCATAAATGATGAGGGATACAACCATTTAAAGTATATTACCAGATAAGAATGACGTACGTCACAATGAATAGTAATTACTATCTTTTTGTAAATCGGTGGATCGAATCTTTCTAATTCTAATGCGAAGCAGTCTGTTAAAACTTTTACAGGGTTTAAAATTAAACTTTCCCACCCAAAAGTATTTCACGAAATGCGAAATCTCTTTCTTGCGACATACTTCATGCACGCTTTAAAACAATGATACAGAAATATTTACAGAATGTGAATGATTACACTCCCCCACATAATGTATGCGTGTTGATCAATACTTCTCTCATGTCTCATGCCAATGTTTGGCCAAATAGATAGGTGCCAGATCGAGCTGGCAAAAGTCTAGAGTTTCGACAACGAGATAGAATGAAGGTCTCTTAACCCTTAGTGTATTTGATTACTTGGATATTATGGTAATGGGGATGTGGCGAGCCCCCCCCCCCCAACCTTTCCTCTGATCATGACTGCGATATGGCCGATCGCCGCGAAATTTAGCATGTACTTAAGAAAATCGCATGAAAATACAAATGCGAGTTTAATTAACTAAGACCCTTAGCACACGAGGCGTTATTTCGATTGCGTAATCACCTGCGCTAATCAAACATGTAAAGGCAGTCGGCCCTAATAGGGACTTCTAGATTTTCACGTCGACATAGTGGACTGCTACGTGTCACGTCCTTTTAAGGCACTATGCCTTACAAGGACGCCACACGTAGCAGTCCACTATGTCGACGTGCAAATCTAAAAGTCCCTCATGTCACGCTCACACGGCGCGTTAAAGACCGTGTCAATCGCTGACGCAGTCCTACGTCAATTAAATGACGACTAGGGTGATAGCGGTACCTGAATAAGCCCTAGAAGATTTAGAAAAGATCTTATTAAAGTATCAATTACTGCTTAGTTTGGGTAGACACATAATCTGATTCTGAAAACGAACCCCCCAAAATCTGGAGATGATGGTTTAAAACCATCATCTCCAGATTTTAAATCAGTTAAGGTTATATACGATTGGCCATATGTAATGCTATTTTAATGATTGTCCTACGGTTAATTGGTCTATTGGAACTTTATTTTCCTTTTTTTGTTAAGGTGTCGATTCCGAGGCAGGGAGGGAAAGGAGAGGAGAAAGGGAGCAGTTTTCTTTTTGCTCACCCCATCCCAATAATTTGGCTCATCATGATTAACTTAGATTGTGTAACACAATCATTGCCATTTCTAGTGCGCTTACGAATCGTTCTCACGATTTCAACGAATTTACGACATTCTTTTGGCCTGCATTTTTATTTTACTTTCATGTTTAGTATTACTCTTTACAGACCGTCACCGTGACGTAGAATCAACAGGAACAATCATTTTATTTGGGGGTAGTAACTGAAAAGTATTAACATAAAGGAACATGATTTCTGAATTGAGGTTTTCTGGTCTGTAAAGATGCAGCGAGACGATTTTACTTTCATGTATAGCATTACTCTTTACAGACCGTCACGACCGTCGTAGAATCAACAGGAACAATCCTTTTATTTAGGGGTAGTAACTGAAAAGTATGAACATAAAGGAACATGATTTCTGAATGTTTCGTTATTTGAAATGTAATTTCATGTCGCATAACACGTATACAAACATCACCATCACACGCAATTGGGTGTTTGCTTTTTTAATCAGCAGTTATCAGGCAGATGAGAGAATAAAAATCGCACGTTTTCTCTCTTTCTCTCTTAACGTGGTGAGAGAACATGATGACGTGACCTTTCGAGAATAAATTGGATTCAGTTATCCAGAAGCATTAGCGATGCACTGTAAAATGAACAATAAGAGAGCAGATGTTTTCCTCGAGTTTTCCTGCATGGCCAGAGGGTGTCTCACCTGAACATGATTCCCACGAACAGGACGAATGCGGGCGTGTTAATGAGAAGGGGGAATGGGGGGGGGGGGGGGGTGGCCCGTGCCTTCTTTTCAAACCGTTACGTACGACAAATTGTGCCTCAATCAAATTTAGGAACCTCAAAGGCATCTCAACATAGTAAAAGCCTTCTCTTTCTCATGGCGTTTTTTGTTATGTTTTTTGGGGATGCTCTCTTATTTTAAAATCATAAATTCGAACCTGATTCCCACGATACACTCAATCACAATGATGCAATTGTAACACTAGTTGCCCATTATATTTATGCCCCGGTTTATTTCGAATCTTATCTCATCTTTAAGCTATGTTATCAGTCAATAAAAAGTTTTGGTCATGAAATGGTATGAAATGCAATAAATGAAAGAGGAGGTTCTAAGCTTTACAAATATGTGTCATTTATTGATTATAATCATGATTATGTTATGATAAAACTATCTTTTTTTCTTGGACGCACTATATAACGGGATTTGGGATTTTTCGTTAACTGACTTATTATGACATAATTAACATGCTGAAGTCAGGGGCGTCGCTAGACCTTTTTCAGTGGGGGGGGGGGGGGGGGGGTGCAGAGGCCAACGATTACCGACAAAACTAGCCACCAATTACTGACCAATTAAATTTCCAATATCTACAAATTCAAACCTATAAACCTGGGGCCGAAGGCTAAATTGTTTTTTCCTATGGACTATCTATAATACTTGCATATGCGCAAAATGGTCATTTTCCTCGACGACATAAATATACGAATTATTTCTTCAATTTAGTCAGCATTATAGCTATATATTTTAATGCAGGCGCGGAGCTAGGATCTTATTTTAGGGAGGGGCGGTAGTGAGCTTAGACGTTTCCTTAAATTATTAAGAAAAGAAGACGATTCATTGTACCGTTTTCGACTGGTAATCCTTGGCTGAATGAAGTTCCCCCCCCCCCCTCCCGCGCGAAAGCTTTGACGTTTCATTAATTTATTATAAAAAAGAAGACGATTTGCTGTACCGTTCTCGACTGTTTATCCTTTTCTGAATTCAGTTCCCCCCCCTCCCGCGCAAAGCGAGGAAGCTTTGACGTTTCATTGTATTATGAGAAAAGCAGACGATTCGGTGTATTATTCTCGACTCTTAATCCTTGTCTGAATTCAGTTTCTCCCCCTCCCACGCGAAGCGCGGAAGTTTTGACGTTTCATTAAATTATGAGAAAAAGCAGACCATTCGGTGTACTGTTCTCGACTCTTAATCCTTACCTGAATGACGCTTCCCCCTCCCGCGCGAAGCGCGGAAGTTTTGACGTTTCATTAAATTATTAGAGAAAATTATTAGAGTGTTAATGAGAACGTACTACAAATTGTGTCTGAATCAAATTTAGGAACCTCATAGGCATCTGAACATAGTAAAAGCCTTCTCTTTCTCATGGCGTTTTTTGTTTTGTTTTGGGGGGGGGGGTGCTCTCTTATTTCAAAATCATAAATTTGAACCTGATTCCCACGATACACTCCATCACATGATGCAATTGTAACACTAGTTTTCCCATTATATTTATGTTCGTGTTTATCTCGAATCTTATCTCATCTTTAAGCTATGTTATGAGTCAATAAAATGACAATGGTATTAACTGTCATGTATTCAACGGTAAAAATCCTGAAGTTGTTATTCTGGGCACTCCCTAACCGCTATCGATATTTTAGGCTAGGAAAATTGTGGTTTGAGGTCAAACAAATTGCAATACAATATTTTTCACTGCAATGCAATTTAGTAAGGTCCCCCAAATGACATACTAAAAGTCCGAACAAATCCGTGTAGTGGAAGTGACCCTAATTTGCATAAATCCAATATGGCCGCTATTTCAAGGATTTTCACATAGATTTGTCATACTGTTCAACTTGTATGGGCTGTTGTGGCACATAACAAATAGCAAAAAAATATTTTGTATTGCAATGCATTCTAGTAAGGTCCCCCAAATGACATACTAAAAGTCCGACAAAATCCGTGTAGTGAAAGTGTCCCTAATTTCCATAAATCCAATATGGCCGCTATTTCGAGGCTTTTCACATAGATTTTGTCATATTGTTCAACTTGTATGGGCTGTTGTGGCACTAAACAACTTGCAAAAACATTTTTTATAACTGCAATGCATTATAGTAAAGTCCCCAAAGTGACATACTAAAAGTCCGACAAAATCCGTGTAGTGGAAGTGTGTCAAATTTACATAAATCCAAAATGGCCACCAATTCTAGGGTTCATTAATTTTCCTAGATTTGGTCAAATTATTCACCATACATGTACATACCTTTTAGCATACTTTGGGTGTACTTTGAAAGTCTAAAATGTTATTTCCTGGAATGCTTTTGTTTGCACAAGGTTTCATATGCCCAGTTGCATGAGTGTTTCAATCTGCTTGAATTCAAAATGGCTGCCAAATTAAGCATTTTTGTAGAGAATTGATTATACTTATATTTATTGTCCTATGATATATTCAGAATAATTGCGACAACGCTTATTCATGTTGTAAAATATTGTTATGTTTCAAATGTATCATAATTTGGTTCTTTAATTTGCATATACACATACATTTTTTAAAAAAATGGGTTAATTTGCATACATTTTGTGTTGATTCTCACCTTATAGTGCATTTCAGAGCAGCTATAATACGTGTATGTTGGTTTACAATCCCAGTTCAGTTGTTATTACAGGATGCAGATCATGAGGCCTACAGTTTGGTATACATATTTTAAGTTGATTAGAGTAATTGGTAGTCTCCAACAAACATACATTTATGTGGCATGCTGATTAGTAGTAGCATCAAGTTCTACATGTAGGTCTAATGGTGGTGAGTTGGTGCAACTAGTGCCGCGACAATCAATGCAGGCTGTTGAACATTGGAGGCCATACTTCCGGCACATGTATTTCTTGGCTGCACAGTCTTTCTTGTATCCACATCTGATGACCTTAAGGAGTGATGCGGGTGCTGGTGTTTTATCAGTTTTATTGGAAGATATTTCCCATCCATGACTCAGTTTCCCGATGTCAGGTTGTCTGCCATTCCTGTCTATTCTGATATCTGATAGTACACACCCAGACTGAGGAACTTTGCTGCTGCTGAAGTTGGTGGCAAAGTCTTTGCTTCTAATAATAAGGCAGACAAGATTAAATGATACCTTTACGCAATACTTCTGTTGAGTCCCTACCATACAGGCATACGAGTGTCTTCTATCCAGATGTAATAATGGTCTCCTCCAGGTCTGATGCTGGCTGACGTACCATATGGCAAGCTCACAAAAGTCGTCATTCTTCATTATTTTCTTCAGTGCTGCACGCCTTATATATCCAAATATGTGAGACGTTGTCTGGCAGCACAGAAGCACATGGACAAAGAGAAAGTAGTTACACACACTACCTTCCTAGAGTTTCCTTCAGCTGTTTCATATTACATCTTCGGTTCTACTTGGAGTTTGCCTTGGGCTGATCAGGTGCAAACAAAAAGTCCTTCGCATTCAGATCAGCGTAGAAGATCAGCAAGATGAGAAGGTTTGTGTCATCACCGACAAGAACTGGCTTTAAAATTCTGCTGCATCACAATTAATTCCAGGAATCTGCTCCACATGGAACACCTGGGTGCTGAACAACCTCTGGAAGTTCCTATAGTGATCACTATAGGAACTTCCGAAGGTAGACGACATTTCAGCAGGAGTTGGGTAAACGCGTCACTTGCAATTTTCTTTAGCTTGACGTCATTCTTTAGCTTGACGTCATTCTTTATACGGTGAGGCAGCAGTCCTTATGATCCTCATTTTCTCCTGCTTTGGTTTGTTGTTCTTTCCGTTCAGTTCAGTTATAACAATCCTCTCACCAAAGTGCCTCTGTGTGTTCTTTTTCATGTATACCCCACTGTAGGCCTCATGATCTGTATCCAGTAAATACTCTTGCATCTTAGTGATCAACTACTGCTGTTTGTTCCTCATCATTTTCCTCCAGGAACTTAATTACTTTAAGAATGCAGTCAATTTCACCTCATCCTTAGGTCGGCAAGTTTTAGCCTTTTTGGAAGTGCTTGTGCTCACAGAGTATAACATTGGTATTTTTTTCTTCAGTTTTAAAGTTCACTATGCATTGTTTATGGTATACAGCATCAACTGCGGGAAGATCGTTGACAGATGCAAGTCTTCTAGACACATTTTAGGACCAAGTATTATTTCTTTTCATGCATATTCCTACTATACAACTACAGTAATAGGACAACCAGTACCAGTACCACACCAGCAACTAAAACCCCCTTCCTATTGATGTAGGCTCATGTGTAGGCTTGTCTTTGTAGCACTGCATAGAAAGGTGTACATTCTGTGACGTCATGAATTACAGGCTTAATTTGACATCTGAATTACCTTAGATGAAGTGGGGTGTAGTGACAAACTTTGATTAGTCATTGTGCCTATGTGGGGTCATATATTTTTTATTAAAAACATATATTGTATTCTGCACATTATAAGCTTTCCATCGATATCATAATGAAACTGTTATTGGGTGCTCAACTTTAAAGTTCTACAATGAATGACTATGAATGAGGCATTAAGCTTTATCACTGGATATCACACAATTAATAAACGCTTTCAGGTCTAACTTAGTTGAATATTTGACAGAAATAGTGATTAGAGAGCGCAATACCGCAGTAATATTCTTGTATTGTGATGAGCCATGAGCATGCAATTTATGCTTCTGTTTGTCACCTCTCTAAAGTAAACTGATGCAATGAGAACAACTTTTAACCAATCCAATGACCATGAGGATAATGGTACAGGCTGTATCCCTACATAGCCCTACCACGTACCAGCAGCTCTTGTGTTTGTACGGATACTCATAAGGGCCAGTTTTTCTAAAGATTTTTGTTTGAGTTTTTTCAAACTAAAATGGCATGATTTTTGTGTTGCGTATTACAATATATTTGTCTAATGCATAATGAAATAACATCATCTGCTATTAAAGGTGAAAAATTGAGCATAAATTACATGTTGGATTGTGTGGGTGTGGGTGTGCGGGGGATTTGTTTCAGGTGTGTGATATACCTGTAGTATATGGGTATTTTAGTTGATAAAAACAAATGTACAGCAGATCACTTCTTCAACACCTTTAGTGCCACACCAGCCTATACAAGTTGAACAATACGACAAAATCTATGTGAAAATCCTTGAAATAGCGGCCATATTGGATTTATGCAAATTAGGGACACTTCCACTACACGGATTTTGTCGGACTTTTAGTATGTCATTTTGGGGACCTTACTAGAATGAATCGCAGTAAAAAAAATATTTGTTTGCAATTTGTTTAATGCCACAACAGCCCATACAAGTTGAACAATATGACAAATCTATGTGAAAATCCTCGAAATAGCGGCCATATTGGATTTATGCAAATTAGGGTCACTTCCACTACACGGATTTTGTCGGACTTTTAGTATGTCATTTGGTGGAACTTACGAGAATGCATTGCAGTAAAAAATATTTGTTTGCAATTGGTTTAATGCCACAACAGCCCATACAAGTTGAACAATATGACAAATCTATGTGAAAATCCTCGAAATAGCGGCCATATTGGATTTATGCAAATTAGGGTCACTTCCACTACACGGATTTGTTCGGACTTTTCGTATGTCATTTGGGGGACCTTCCTAAAATGCATTGCAGTGAAAAATATTGTATTGCAATTTGTTTGAGGTTTACCTAAAAAATGTGATATCTTTCCTGGCCTATTTCACGAACGTACAGCCGCGAGGGGGGGGGGGGGGGGGGGGGTGGTGGAATATACACCAACTCTTGAACCTCAACTGCAGAATGACAACACTTCTTAAGTTAACTCAAGAAAAGTGTAAGCATTGTGATATGACTTGGCCCATTGGATTTGACATTCATTATACAGTGCGTCCCAGAAAAAACAAAACCGAGAATTATCGATGTTTTATCATAACTTAATCACAATTGTAATTGACAAAAGACTTAACTCCATTTCGTTGACAATCAACCATGCATGAAGTCTTTCGTCTATGGCTGATCTTCAACGAAACGGAGTTAAGTCTTTTGTCGATTATGTTTGTTGCTACGGCAGGCAGCCAGTGAAAACGTATTCGTTTATTTAATGATGATTAAACAAACAGAACTTTGTTATTCCTAGCTCATTTTTCCTGATTGAGGTGTCATATGAAAGGGCAGAAAATGAAATTTTTAGAAATATGATTTTCGCTTTGAAATTCAGATAACGTTTTGGTCATGAAATGGTATGAAATGCACTAAATGAAAGAGGAGGTTCTAAGCTTTACAAATATGTGTCATTTATTGATTATAATCATGATTAAGTTATGATAAAACTATCGTTTTTTTCTTGAACGCACTATATAACGGGATTTGGGATTTGTCGTTAACCGACTTATGACATAATTAACATGCTGAAGTCAGGGGCGTCGCTAGACCTTTTTCAGTGGGGGTAGAGGCCAACGATTACCGACAAAACTAGCCACCAATTACCGACAAATTAAATTTCCAATATCTACAAATTCAAACCTATAAACCTGGGGCCGAAGGCTAAATTGTTTTTCCTATGGACTATCTATAGTACTTGCATATGCGCAAAATGGTCATTTTCCTCGACGACATAAATATACGAATTATTTCTTCAATTTAGTCAGCATCATAGCTATATATTTTAATGCAGGCGCGGAGCTAGGATCTTATTTTAGGGAGGGGCGGTAGTGAGCAAGAGAATCACTTAAAAGCGCGCTCATTAGGAGGGGGTGGGTGATGGGCCTCCCGCGCGAAGCGCGGAAGCTTAGACGTTTCCTTAAATTATTAGGAAAAGAAGACGATTCATTGTACCGTTTTCGACTGGTAATCCTTGGCTGAATTCAGTTCCCCCCCCCTCCCGCGCAAAGCGCGGAAGCTTTGACGTTTCATTGTATTATGAGAAAAAGCAGACGATTCGGTGTACTGTTCTCGACTCTTAATCCTTGTCTGAATTCAGTTTCTCCCCCTCCCGCGCTTCGCGCGGTAGCTTTGAAGTTTCAATAAATTATGAGAAAAAGCAGACCATTCGGTATACTGTTCTCGACTCTTAATCCTTATCTGAATGAAGCTTCCCCCTCCCGCGCGAAGCACGGAAGTTTTGACGTTTCATTAAATTATTAGAGAAAGAAGACGATTCGTCGTACCGTTTTCGACTCTTAATAAGCCCTATTCATCTGAATTCAGTTTCCCCCTCTCGCGCGAAGCGCGAAAGCTTTGACGTTTCCTTAAATTATTAGAGAAAGAACACGATTACTTGTACCGTTTTCGGCTGTAAATAAGCCCTATTAATTTTGTCTGAATTCAGTTCCCCCTCTCGCGCGAAAGCTTTGACGTTCCCTTAAATTATTAGAGAAAGAAGACGATTCGTCGTACCGTTCTCGACTCGTCTAAATGAAGTATTCCCTTCCGCGCGAAGAGCGGAATTTTCGTATTTTCATCACAATACAGAGAAAGGAAGACGATTCCTCGTACCGTTTTCGAATCTTATTAAGCCCTATTCATCTGAATTCAGTTTCCCCCTCTCGCGCGAAGCGCGAAAGCTTTGACGTTTCCTCAAATTATTAGAGAGGAACACGATTCGTCGTACCGTTCTCGACTCGTCTTAATGAAGTTTTCCCCTTCCGCGCGAAGCGCGGACTTTTTGGAATTTCATCACAATATAGAGAAAGGAAGACGATTCCTCGTACCGTTTTCGAATCTTACTAAACTATTCATCTGAATCCAGTTTCCCCCTCTCGCGCGAAGCGCGAAAGCTTTGACGTTTCCTCAAATTATTAGAGAAAGAACACGATTCGTTGTACTGTTTTCGACTCTAAATAAGCCCTATTAATTTTGTCTGAATTCAGTTTCCCCCTCTCGCGCGAAGCGCGGAAGCTTTGACGTTTCCATAAATTATTAGAGAAAGAAGACGATTCGTCGTACCGTTCTCGACTCGTCTTAATGAAGTTTTCCCCTTCCGCGCGAAGCGCGGAATTTTTGGCGTTTCATCACAATATAAAGAAAGGAGCACGATTCGTCGTACCGTTGTTGACTCTTAAACCTTGTTTGAGTTTAGTTTCCCCGAAAATTTTAAACCTCTGATTTCTTTAGCTGATATTATAAGAAAGTGAAACTTCGAAAAAATAGAATTATTTTAGTTGTAGTCACTCTCGAAGTCGTCACAGCGGATAAAAAGTCACAGTTCGTAGGGAAAAACACTTGTTGGCCGACCGACAATATACATCTCACCGACTTCAAACTTCTGCATTGATATAGTACACGAGGATCGAGCAAGAATACCGACACAGCTGACCCGACACAGCAACATATTTACCCGTGTCTTTCTTGCTCCCTCGACGAGACGACGCCACCCAACAACCCCCTTCTCTCTTTTACTCCCACTCCTTCTCACTCAGACTCTTACCTTTCCTCTCTCTCCTCTCTTTCATCCCCCGTTTCTTTTGTTTCCCTTTCATTCTTTTTTTTCTTTTTTCCTTTTCTTTCTTTTCTTTCTTTTCCTTTCTTTCCTCTCCTCCCTCTTTTTCTTTTTTCTCTTTCTTTCTTCTCTTTTCTTTCCTTTCTTTTCCTTTCTTTTCCTTTTTTTCCTTTCTTTCCTTTCTTTCTTTTCTTTTCCTTTTCTTTTTTTCTTTTCTTTCCCTTTCCCCCTCTTTTTTCCCTCTCCTTTTTTCCCTCTCTTTTTTTCCCTCTCTTTTTTTCCCTCTCTTTTTTCCCCTCCCCCTTTTCTCTTTTTCCCGACGGCAGCGCAATTTTACCGACAATATACTGACAGGTGGGGGGTGTCGCACCCCCACCCCCTTTGGCGACGCCCCTGGCTGAAGTACGAAGTGAACAGTGTAATACCTCCATACACAGGCACGTACGCAGGATTTTTTTCGAAAGGGGGTTTTAAAAATCGCGCCGAAAATTTTGCAACGACTCAGCCAGCCGCAGAATAAGCGGGGGGAGGGGGGGGGGGGGGGGGGGGGGGTAAGAGCACATTTTTTGTTGTTGTATGTCCCGAAATTTGAAAATTTGACCGATCGACATTTTGTTCCGTTGGGGGGGGGGGGGGGTAATCCTCCAAAACACACACACACACACACACACACAAAATTGAGGGGGGGGGGGTTCGAGCCCCCCCCCCCCCCCCCCTGCGTACGCGCCTGTCCATACACATGCCTGATTAAAGTAAACAAATATTTATAAAATTACGTAATAATATCTTTGGGGTAGTGTTATCTTTAATTAAAATTATAATTGACAAGAGATTTAACTCCATTTCGTTGACAATCAGCCATGCATGAAGTCTTTCGTAGCTCATTTTTCCTGATTGAGGTGTCATATGAAAGGGAAGAAAATGACATTTCTAGAAATTTGATTTTCTCTTTGAAATTCAGATACCGTCCGCCAAATGACATTTTGGTACCCTTTCTTCAAATTCATTTTAATCACTCATGCGTGACATATGCATCATATGAAATGCACTACTGTATGTCCTCATCTGATTTCTGCATCTGTTAATAGTCTCCTGGATAGCACATCAAATAGAAACACGGGCGCATGATTTTGTCATCAAACGTCAAACACTGCCCGAATATAATATGAGGTGGCCACTGCTTGAATATACACAAGGTGGTGGGTGCCCGCATATTGAGAAAATCACAATTTCTGGGGGGGGGGGGGGGGCGCAGCCCCACCTCGTATGCTTATCATGCCTTCAAATCAATCTGCTATCATTCAAAGGAATCCCAGACAACTCGCCACAAAGACAACCCGCCCCAAGACAACCCGCCACAATACCCTGGACATCCCGCCACAATACCATGGACAACCCGCCACAATACCCTGGACAACTCGCCACAGCCTTTTCGGACAACTCGCCACACTTTTTCCCATCATGATTTCTAGATCTAAAATGAAATGAAATTGTCATTTTTCATGATTTTCGTGCTTTTATAAACACAGTCATTACAAAGAATAAAGAATAAAGTTGATTTCCCTAATTGTAACAATAATATATATTGAAATGAAATTGTCATTTTTCATGATTTTCGTGCTTTTATAAACACAGTCATTACAAAGAATAAAGTTGATTTCCCTTGTAACAATGAAATTGTCATTTTTCATGATTTTCGTGGTTTTATAAACACAGTCATTGCAAAGAATAAAGTTGATTTCACTTGTAACAATAACATACTTTTGATCTAGAGGTCTATAACAGCTGCATTTTTCTGTCCCAGAATTTTGTTAATGGTAGGATACTGGAAGCACTGGCGTACTGATAGGGGGGGGGGGCAGTTGACCCGCGAAATAAAATTGGAATGTGGTTTATTTCTAGAGTTTCTGGGTTAGTTTCGTCAGAGGCGGCATTCTTGGTTGGGGGGGGGGGTACACTGTGCCCCCACTTTTCCAGGTTCCCCATAAAGTGCCCCCTTATCCTTTGTACATGTCCTTTTCCCTTCTGATAATTATTTAATGGTAGGAATTCATGGAAGGATAGGCCTACTGGAAGCACTGGGCGTACTGATGGGGGAGGGGGCAGTTGACCCGCGAAATAAAATTGAAATGTGGTTTATTTCTAGATTTTCTGGGTTAGTTTCGCACTTTTGCCCACAGTCAGAGGCGGCATTCTTGGTTGGGGGGGGGGGGCACTGTGCCTCCACTTTTTCAGGTTCCCCTAAAGTGCCCCCTTATCATTTTGTACATGTCCTTTTCCCTTCTGATAAGTGCCTACTTTTCTTTCTCTGATGCCTTAATTATAATGTTACTCATAATTACATAAAAGAACGTTTCAGTCTTTCTTCATTAGATTGTCTTTTATATTCATCATGTAATTTTTCAAATGGGACCTTATAGCCTACTTTTAGCTCGCTTGCTCGAAAATCGATATTCAGTCCATCACACCAAATTGCGAAGTACGTTGCTTAAACAATATGTTGTTCCACGTAAAGAAATAAACAAATATTGATGTCATTCGTGGTAATGTATTCACAATCTTGACGAAGGCGTAGGCCTTTATACAAAAATCTAAAAATGTTTTTTATTATTGTTGATGTGTCCCTTTGTAGGTGCCCCTTTTTCAGAAATCCAGCCATTCTTGCAATCATAGGCGCCAGAAGTGGGGGCAGGGGACTCGCCCTCCTCCCACCGAAAAAGTGTGTGTGTGGGGGGGGGGGTCAAAACGAATTTCCACTCCCCCCCCCCCCCCCTAAAAAAAAAAAAAAAAAAAAAATCAGCAATAAAGCAGTATAATTGATTACATTACTATTTAGTAGCCAAAAAGAACATACAAAAATAATAAAACCTAAATTGAATCACATTCAAAGAAAAGGAAAGTGAACTGGAATTAAAATTTCCTGAACATTCCGCATGCCCCTATATTCATCAATGGAGGATTTTATAATAGCGATACGCGCATATGTATCCTGGAAATTTATTGTGAGAGGATGGGAAAGCGTGTGTGTATTTTTTATTATAGGGGTGAGAAGACATGAGCCCCTCCTGAACACTGATGGGGGGGGGCAGTTGCTCCCCAAATAAAAATACAAAGTGGTTTATTTTTAATTCGATACCAGTGATTTACAATTGTTCCTGAAATGACATGATTTTCAGGGATTTATTCTCATTTTTTTTAATAATTATACCTTTTTATGCGTTTATTGGAAAAATTACAATCAGGCAACCAACAAATATGCTTATTTTGAAGCCTTTATGTCAGGGCCTGAACTTTTTGAAAAAGTATGTTAAAGAGAAAGAGGAAGAAAAAACGAGTGGCCTGCTAGTTTCACAAATGATGTATCAAAATATGCTCATCTTGGCGTAATTAAATGCCTAAATCCCCTGAGCTTACAGGGGCTCCGTCCTCTGGACCCCAGTAAGGGCCCTAACGTGAGCCCATGCATAGGCGCCGGAAGTGGAGGGCAGGGGGGGCAGTTGCCCCCCCAATAAAAAAAGTGGGGGGGGGGGGGGCAAAACGCATTTTTGCCCCCCAAACGCCCCCCCCCCCTCTCAAAAAAAAAAAAGGAGTAAAGGAGTAAAGATGGTTTGTATTTTTAACCCCAAAGAACATAACAATAATAAAAACCTGAATTAAATGACTTATACAATTCTATTCAAAGAAAAGGAAAGTTAACAGGAATTAAATTTCCTAAACATTGCGCATGCTACCTATATTTATCAATGGAGGTTTTTATAATAGCGCGCGCATATCGTTGACATATTGTGAGAGAATGGGAAAGCGTGTCTGTGTTTTGTTATAGGGGTGAGAAGCTCATGAGCCCCTGAACGCTGGCGTACTGATAGGGGGGGGGGAGTTAATTTTTATTCGATACCAGTGATTTACAAATGTTGCTGAAATGACATGATTTTCCCGTATTTTTTCTCAATTTTTTTGTAAGTTTGTTGGAAATTAGAAATTCCCAAATTTACTGTCGGGCGAAAAATATGCTTATTTATAAGCCTGTATGTCAGGGTCTGCAGAACTGCCGGGCTCGGGGGCTCGAGCCCCCCCTCACTTTTTGAAAAAAATTGTTAAAGAGAAAAAGAAAGAAAGAGAGAGAGAAAAAATAAGTGACCTGTCTATGTCACAAAATAATGAGGTATCAAAATATGCTCATCTGACCGTAATTAAATGCCTAAAACTCCCGAGCATCGGGGGCTCCGCCCCCGGACCCCACCAAGGGCCCTCTAGGCGGTCCCCTATATGCTCATCTGACCGTTATTAAATACCTAAAAAAAACAAGCTTCCGGGGGCTCTAACCCCTGGACTCCACCAAGGGCCATAAGGCGGTGCCCTGGATGCTCATCTGACCGTAATTAAATGCCCAAAACGCCAGAGCTTCCGGGGGCTCTGCTCCCTGGTTTCTCCGCCAATTGGTGGTGGTGGTGATGCATATTTTTCTTTCCCCCCCCCCTTCCAAACGTTTTTGCTCGTTACGTCACTGCCCCTGGAAGGTGAGCCCCTTGGAATATTTGCCCCCCCCCCCAATCCCAAACTGCTTCCGGCGCGCCTGCTTGAAAGCATCTTGTACTCTGTCCTGACTAAACTATGCAATGTTGTTCAATTTCTGGATTCTTTGTTAAAAAACTTGCTTGTTGGCAAAAGTGTATACGTCTTTCATACATTTTAAATGTCTAGTCCGATTAATAATAGCACGTAATGATGTTTTTTAATTTGACAAGTACTTCACATTATCCTATCGATAAGCTAACGATTTTCTTTAGTATCATATAACAAATGTAACAAATGACAAGTATGGTTTTCGTGAAAATGTATATTCATCGTTAAGGAAAATGTTGTATGGTATACAACAATGGGCAAATAATTGTTTCCAGACCAATGATTTCAGTGAGAAGAACTTATAATTTAATAATGAAGCTGTTGCCGTTTAGACTTACAATAATAAGTAGCCCTGAAAGTGTCGCAATATATCATGTGTGAGTGAGCTTGAAGTTTAATGGTGTATGTATGTTTGAGACTATATAGCCTTTACACTATTTCATTAAGGAGATATATCTCCAATCAAATCAAACTGAGTGATGTTATCGAACAACTAAACAATATCAATCTTCTATTGTCCTAAATAAACCTGGGAAACCTGAAAATTGCATTACAATGTAAATTCATCGTTAGTGAAAACGTAATACAATATACAACAATGGGCAAATAATTGTTTCCAGACCAATGAATTACGTTAGAAGAACTTACATTTAATAATGAAGCTGTTGCCGCTTGTATATGGACTTGAAATAATAAGTAGCCCTGAAAGTGTCACACTATATCATGTGTGAGTGAGCTTGAAGTTTAATGGTGTAGGTTTGTTTTCATTTAGAATTCACCCAAGTTTTCATTTATGTTTTTATATTTATTATATGTTATTTATTGTTTTTATCACGGAGCATTATATTCACATCATCATCATAATTTAGGATTTCGTTTTATATTATATGTTTCTAGTCTACGAATACCGTCTAAGGGCCATCGCAATTTGTGTTGCTGTCATAATGGTCACTTTTAGCGAAAATGGACTCATATATATTTTAAAACTTTCTTCTCGGTGGGGGAGGGAGGGGGCCGGGGGAAGGGGTCGGGG
>JAVYIG010015105.1:0-37871 GCA_035222895.1 Strongylocentrotus droebachiensis | reverse complement strand
GTGGTATAACGCTTATACCATTTAGCGCCCTGTAGATTCGTATAACGCTTATACCACTCAGTGCCCTGTAGATTGGTATAATGCTTATACCATTTACTGCTCTGTAGATTGGTATAACGCTTATACCATTTAGTGCCCTCTAGATTGGTATAACGCTTATACCATTTAGTGCTCTGTAGGTTGTAATAACGTTTGAACCAATTTAGTAACCTGTAAGTTGTTTTAACGCTTATAGAGGACACTAAATGGTATAAATGTTATACCAACCAACTGGGCACTCAATGGTACAACTGTATATTGACAAATTAAATACAAATTATGCCATCAACTTAGAACCTAAACAATTCAAAATCCTTAGCTTCCAGCTATCAAAATAACAGAAATATGCAAGTACAATCTAAAAAACTGATTAAAGATCAAAGATTTAGCGATTACAAACTAAAAAAATGATTAAAGATCAAATATTTAGCAATTACAAACTAAAAAACTGATTAAAGATCAAAAGTTTATGATGTACAATCCAATACGGTCAAGGCACTAACTGGTATAAGCATGTGTCACAAGTTATCTAGATTACTGTATTAGTTTATTGTATGGATTGCCAGACTCGCAAATTTCCAAATTGCAGCGGGGTCCAAAATACAAAAAACAACAAGTGCACGACTAATTTGCAGCCTCCCATCTCTCGAATAACCCCACTTCTAAAGGAACTACACTGGTAGCCAGTTCGCCAGAGAATCATTTAAAATTTTAATGACAGGTTACAAAGCTCTAAATGGTCAAACTCCTAGTTTTCGTTACTGAATTTTTGCAAATCAAGTCTCATACTCATGGTCGTAACCTTTGTAGTACACAAGACACATTTTTGTTTCAAATGCCCCAATATAAAACCAAAATAACCCTCAGAGACCGGTCATTTCTTTGTGCTGCCCCTAGATTATGGAATAGATTACCACTAGAAATAAGGAAAGCCCCATCATTAGATAATTTTAAATCAAGACTGAAAACTGAAAACTCACTTGTTCATATAGTATGTATAGCACAGCATTTAGGAGCTCTAACAGCGCAGTAGAATATATCCACATAGTTCTTGCACTTTACAAATGAATATATTATTATTATTATTATTATAAGGTACGTGGTATCATGGCACTATTATACAACAAAACAACAATTGAGCATTAGCTGGTACATGTATAAGCATTATTCGAATGAACTGGGCACTAACTGGTAGTCTCAAATATTTGGATGCTCCTGTGGATGTATTATAAGCACAATAAAAATTAGCCCTAACACCTTCTGCTTTTGAGAAAAATTGAATATAAAAATTTACTGGTGCTCCCGGTACGGCCGTACATTAGGAGCTGCGACCATGAAAAACTCAAAATATGTAGTTGTGATATATAACTCAGGGGTGGGGAGGGGGGAAGGAAAGAAAAGAAAAAAATCTGGGAAAAAAATTAAGCAAGGAAAACGCTCTCGGCGGTCTCGTCTGCATTACGGATTCGATAAGATGAAAAATTGAGGTTGGGACATTATTTATAGGCAGGGTGGCCTATGAGCAGGCCCCCCCCCCCCCCCCCCAAAAAAAAAAAGAAATCTTCTGAATACAATCAGCATCTCGAATCGAGTATTGGCTAAGAATCATCAGAAAAATTGTTATACCATTTAGTGCCCTGTAGGTTGGTATAACACTTATACCATTTAGTGCTCTGTAGATCGGTATAACGTTTATATCATTTAGTGGTCTTTAGATTGGTATAACGCTTATACCATTTAGTGGTCTTTAGTTGGTATAACGCTTATACCATTTAGTGCTCTGTAGATTGGTATAACGCTTATACCATTTAGCGCCCTGTAGATTGGTATAACGCTTATACCATTTAGTGCTCTGTAGATTGGTATAACGCTTATACCATTTAGTGCTCTGTAGTATACAAATATACACTGTCTTGATAGGTTCTGGTTAAAACTATGCGCAAGAGGCGACTCTGATAGTACAATTTGCTGAGGGGTATATTTGTTTTATATCATGCATCAACAAAAAATATTTTTTTTTAATCCTATTTTTGGGAAGAAAAAAAACTTAGAATTTTTAAAAAATGTCAATTTTTATAAAAAAATGATTTAAAATATTTTGAGTCGTTGCAAAATTTTTGGCCCTATTTTCAGATTTAAAAACCCCATCTTGAAAAAAAATCCTGTGTACGCCCCTGTACGTTGGTATAACGCTTATACCATTTAGTGGTCTTTAGATTGGTATAACGCTTATACCATTTAGTGCCCTGTAGGTTGGTATAACGCTTATACCATTTAGTGCCCTGTAGATTGGTATAACGCTTATACCATTTAGTGCCCTTTAGATTGGTATAACGCTTATACCATTTAGTACCCTGTAGATTGGTATAACGCTTATACCATTTAGTGCCCTGTAGGTTGGTATAACGCTTATACCATTTAGTGCCCTGTAGATTGGTATAACGCTTATACCATTTAGTGCCCTGTAGAATGGTAATATCTTTTTTATTCATTATTATTTTGATAAGGAATGAATATGACATTTGTAAATATGTTACCTGTCAATTATCTTTTTTATTCATTATTATTTTGATAAGGAATGAATATGACATTTGTAAATATGTTACCTGTCAATTATATTTTTTATTCATTATTATTTTGATAAGGAATGAATATGACATTTGTAAATATGTTACCTGTCAATTATATTTTTTATTCATTATTATTTTGATAAGGAATGAATATGACATTTGTAAATATGTTACCTGTCAATTGGTGATTTAAACAATAAAATAAAAATAAATGCATCCCTGTATGAATACAATTTTCTGGTTTGTTTTAATTGCTTTGTGTTTTAAGATGAGGTACAAGGAAAGAGAGTGAATGCATGGTCATGTAGAGAGGTTGAGATGAATTTTATTTTGTTCTTGC
This sequence comes from Strongylocentrotus droebachiensis, assembly GCA_035222895.1. Classification (NCBI taxonomy): domain Eukaryota; kingdom Metazoa; phylum Echinodermata; class Echinoidea; order Camarodonta; family Strongylocentrotidae; genus Strongylocentrotus; species Strongylocentrotus droebachiensis. Next base: position 34,922 of record JAVYIG010015105.1, on the reverse strand, counting down.
AAAAGATAGGAAATAAAAAGGAACATTTACCTTTATTTCTACTAATTAATAACAGAGATTTGTGACTTGATGGTTAATAAAAGATCAAATAAACAAGGATTTCATAGCATTTTCTGTATTTTTTTACAGTCCAGAAATGAAGAAATAGTCCAGAATGGAATAATTTGTTGTTTTATTCATATTTACTTAAATGTAATTTATACGGAGTAGTGAAATGTTCTAATAATTGGCAATTTATATTTGTAGTATTTTCGAAATGAATGGCACATAACTAAATCTTTAGTTATTAAGAAATATGCTGTTAATTCAGATAAATTGTAAAAAAATATATAAATCTGCACGCACCCCATATTCAATATGCAAATTAACTGGTGTCAACTGGTTCAACTGGATATATACCCACGGACCAGTTATCAACTGGTGCAACTGGTAATATGCCAACAGTCATGGGATTATCACCACGGAACTTAAATGTTAACTGTGGTACCATTCTAAAAAGTGTTTAAGACACCAGAGAATTACTAATTTTTCACACCTAAAAAATCACAAATTCACACCTAAGATTAATAATCAGTTTGAGTCACGAGATCATCACCATCGAAGTTATGATAACTTTGAAACCATTTAAAAAGGTGTTTTAAGACACCTAAGAATTACTAATTGTTCACACCTAAACAGCACGGATTCACAGTTTAGATTATTAATCAGTTTTAATCACGTAATCATCACCACAAAGCTTATGGTAACTTTGTAACTTTGACCACCATTAAAAAGGTGTTTTAAAAAATCTAATAATGATTAATTGTTCACACCTGAATATCCACGGATTCACAGCTAAGATTAGTAATCACTTTGAGCAACGTGATCATCACCAAGAAAGTTACGGTAACTTTGAAATCATTTAAAAAAAGGTGTGTAAGACACCTCAGAATTACTTATTCAATACAACCAGAGATGAACGGACAGATTAGCCGGTGTAAGTTACGTGAGTATTTCCATCAACCTTGGATGACCTTTAAGGTGCTTAACTCTTAAGCTGCCACCCATACAATGCACCCAGTGCCACAGTGCTAATCTCTATTGTGCCAGCAACAAAGCCCCTGCGTGCCAAGTTAATTTTAGGGTTGGTTCAAGTGCGTGTTTTTAAAATCTTTACTATGTTTGATCCACTATAACTTCTCATTCGTATGTTGTATAAACAAACATCGTACATGAGAGTTGTAGGAAATTTCACCCTTTTTCCATTGATACCAATATCATTTCATGAATTTGTAATTTTGTTGAAGTAAATAAGCACTATCAGTGAGTTGTCGAACCAATCCAATGCGATGGGGAGGCATAATGATGATATACGGTGCGTCCCAGAAAAAACGAAACCGAGAAGTATCGATGTTTTTTCATAACTTAATCACAACCATAATTAATGAATGATACATATTTGGAAAGCTTAGAGTCTCCTCTTTCAGTTGACAATCAGCCGTAGACGAGAGTCTTCATGCATGGCTGATTGTCAACGAAACGGAGTTAAGTCTTTTGTCAAATCTGCTTTTTGATACGGCAGGCACCCAGTGAAAACGAATTCGTTTGTTAAAATTATGAAAATGTAAGGGCTACTTTAAACAAACAGAACTTTGTTATTCCTCGCTCATTTTTCCTGATTGAGGTGTCATATAAAAGGGCAGAAACTCAACTTTCTAGAAATGTGAAGTTTCCTTCGAAATTCAGATACCGCCCGCCAAATGTCTTTTTGGTTTCCTTCCTTCAAATTGCTTTTAATCACTCATGCGTGAAATATGCACCATCTGAGTAGCATCAACTGAAAGAGGAGACTCTAAGCTTTCTAAATATGTATCATTCATTAATTATGGTTGTGATTAAGTTATGATAAAACATCGATACTTCTCGGTTTCGTTTTTTCTGGGACGCACTGTATGATATCAAAAACAAATCTCTAAATTACTAGAGAAAATCCAATCTGACTGTTGTATACAAAGACGCGTAATCCAAAGCCAATAATCTGATGCACGCGACGGTACTTTCAATAGCGCTGCAAAAGCACGCAACACGGTGCAATGGGCATGAACAATAACTGTTATTACATCTGCGCGCTAGCGCGCACAAAGCACCGTAGCGGTGGCTCGCTAGCATGAACGTGGCTTTCAATCGATAGCACGCTCGCGTGCACATGGCACTATAACAATAGCGCGCTAGCAGTCTCATGGCAGTGTAAGAGTTAAAAGACCAAAGAATTACTTAGTAATCACCACCATCAGTTAACCCTTACTGTACTGGGGGGGGGGGGGGGGCTGGGAGGCCCCCCTCGACATTTTCGGAGATTGCGCCGCAACCGCGTGGAATTTTGAATTGTCGTTTCAATTCCCTCAAGTCTTACGCACATTTTGATACCATTTTCGCCGAAATCGGATATACCTGCGCATACTAATTGTTATGTAACACCTTACATAACAATTAGTATGCGCATGTCATCAAGCAGTGCTATTATTGCATATATTCATGTACAAGCAGAAATGTGAATACAGGTTCGGATGTATTTCTTCCTAAGTGGGAGATATGAATTGATATCAAATTGCTTTTATATGTTTTTCAAAGTAACTTGATGTATTCCAGAACAAAATAATACATTAGAAATAAAACAATAGATATGATAAGAAATACAAAACAATAAAATACATATTTGAAAATCGCATCAAATTTGCATAAATTATCATTGTTAATTATATCAAAATACCTATTTTGTGTTAGAAAAGAAGTTTCATATGAATAACGAGTTTCAATTATCATTCGTAAAGTGGAGTCTGACAATTTTTGTAATGATTCTAGTTCCCTGTATATTTCCAGATTTGATATTCATGAATGCGTATTCATAATTTATGCAAATTAACATATGCATTTTCAAATATCATAAAAATAATGTAACCTCATGAATTTGAGATGAAGGAAACATTTATTCAATACATTTTCAAGATTATTCACAAGTCTACAGACACATATGTAGAGTTTTCTGTAAAACGCATAAAATTAGCATTTTGCATAATTAATTAGGCTATAACATCAAACATTTGCATATTAGGAAATAACTAATTAAACCATCTTGTTCCTTACGTAAATATCTACGAACGTGCAAATTTTCGTGTTCATCGGACTTTCGACGGCCGATATCATAGGGGAGGGGGGGGGGGGGCTACCAAGCCCCCCTCCCCAGTCATGAGGTGCTCAAAATAGCCCAGTACAGTAAGGGTTAACGGATACAAAACTCATTGCTTGGTCAAGTGGTTATTTGGTCATAAACACTTGATTTACAGAGGTAAGTGGATCACGTAACTCCAGTCGCGTGATAAATCGGTGGTTTCTAGCTGAGATGAAAACGTGGACAGGAGTACACATTGTTTTTAAACGAAGGCAAGTGTCGATAACGTTTTAATTTAGTTAAAAGGGCACCATACTTTAAAATCACCTAAAATACACTCCCAAAAGAGGTTACCTTTTAGTGTTCTGTTTATTGGGAGGTTACCTAGTTGATTAGCATAGTAGTACACATATGCTTTAGTAGTCACGCAAAACAAACACTCACAAATTATTATTCAAGAATGTTATCGAGATCTATTAGGAATAAATCATAGTCATTGCTGTAGCTAAGGACAGCCAAATTGACGATTTTCAGCACTATAATGCAAACACCACACTCGGTGATGACCTCCTTGCAGTGGTATTTTCAGAGGAGGGGGGGGGGGGGGAGGGGGGGAGGGGGGGGGGGGGCTGGCATTACCTACCATAAGCGCAAGGTAAAGGGGATGAAATAAGAATCACAATTCAGACTTCATGAAATTAGTGTTGTTGCTTCAGTTTATAGAGGAACGCGTTCCGTTATAAATGATCTACTGACATCATAATCAATAACTTAACTGAACACGAGATTAAACAAAATATCCATACTAAAATTTAACTTAAAATTGTGAGACCTGCCTAAAACGTAAACATTTTCCGTTATGTGTTGCCAACCCTTTTTTCAGTGACCTCCTGAGAATGTTTCCATCATTTCATGGTTGACTGAGCACAAACAGAAAAAATGTTTAATTTATAAAGTCATGAAGGTATTCCTGTACTTCTTCTTTTTGACAGAAACTAAATTCGCCAAGTTTTCCGTGGAGGCCCTACAACATAGATACAAAATGTACAAACATATTGATGTACACAATCCAAATCAAGACAAAATAAATTTAGTTACAACATTTAGTTACACAAATTAACGACAGAAAACTGAAATTGCAATGTCATAATATACAAGTGTTTCATAATTTTAGTATAGGACATCAATTTGTTATTAAGTAGGCTTTTAAAGACCTATCATTGTACCAATTCCTTCGTGGTTACAATACCACAATTACAACAAAAAATTCATTGAATCGATTTATTGGGTAAAGGTTATGCAAAAAAATCAAACCTATTGACCAGTAACGCGTGTAGCCATTGTGACTTCCTGGTTGTCATGGGGGCTGAGCCAGCAATTCATAAGGACAGTTATTCATAATTTGAGAAAAGGGTCATATTCATAAGGGTCGTTATTCTTAAGGACAGCTATTCATAATATGAGAAGAACCGTTCTTTTCATATACCTGCTTCTATTGAGTATGACTGGCTACTTCTGATTTCCGCACAAATATTTATTATTGAAGGTGAATTGCCGCTTGTTATACAACCAGTTCGTCTACTACCAAATTGGTCTATTCCCATATGGTCTACACCCAGCCTGTCTACTATCCACCTGGTCCCATAATAGTTTCGTCTACTTGTCGTTAGGTCTAGTGACCATCGAACTACCCCTTTCATAGTGCTTCTATCGGAGTCACACCGATGAAAATACCGATTGAAATTTTCCTTATGTAAACAAAGGTGAAACCACCGCTTTTCCTGCTGTCCTTTTCATACTGCGGATGAAATTAACTCGCTGTGGCGAGCCCTTGTCGGAAGTGAAGAATTATTGCGCAATTATTGTATTTTTTTAAAATTATTCTGCCTTGGCTATTTTAATATATCAAAAAGTGCAGATACATTAAAACATTAAACAATACATGAATAAAGACACAAGCCTAAAAAGTTATTAACGAAAATTAACGGGATTCAATATAATAAGAAACAAATTGTATCTTGCATTCACATTGTTATATTATAAATTGCTGCTGTTTGCCGAAATTTAGAGATAATTATTTGTCAATTATTCATAAAGTCCTCCTCTCCGTTTCCAACTAACAATTATCCTCAACATATTGTTACGTAGTACATGTACCACTCCTATCTTCCTTTAGTCATTCACCTTTATCCCACCAACGGCCAACAAATACGACTTGTAATCTCGATTCTATACAATGTAATTGTGTTGAGAGTTGCTCAACTCTGCCGAATAAATACATCTTGAACTGTAAATAGATCTTGTATTTAGTTGCTTCATTCAAAGACTCATCATCTTAAATCCGATCTCTACACGACAATATTTTTAGAAATAAAAGATCAATGGGTACAGTATATCTGTAGCTTATTTTTTGAGATATTTGAAGAGGTGTTTTTAGACAGAAAGAAAATGAGCATAATTATATATTTCATATTTAGTTAATCTTGCCCACTTCGAGTTTAAATATTACGAGTTTATTAATTTCGTTGATATTTCCTTTTATCAAAGCAATGATGGGATTGATAGAAATATTCTTTTTCTCTCATGTATCCAGCGTCTCTTGAAGGCATCTCAGCAACAATTTGCTCATTAAGGTGCAATGGGATGAGCAAATAGGTCTTGGTGATCGTGAGTTATGGGACTGTATTAAAACATCTCTTAATTAAACCTGTCAGTAGAAAGAAACACAAAACTGGAATCGTGCCACTCTTTCAGAGTGAGGAGTTTATACGGTTTAGACATTACAGAAACAAAAAAGGAGCGACAAATTCTGACTTATTTCTTGATTTCTCGTTATGACAAACAAGAGATTGGGAAAGAAAGAGTGAGAACAAAATCAAAGACTTTATTTCCATTTGCATTTTGATTATTGAAAGTCTTTGTGACATTTTCTTTATCAACATGTTAGACACGCAAAAAGCCTTCTGTAATTTTAAGTTGCCGATTATAAATCTGGAAACTCTTCGAAAGCTTAGGGCCACAGACAAATAGTATGCTCATACTAAGCCTACAATCTTTATTCAATTTTTATTCAACAGATTTTATCAAAATACACAATATTTTGGATTTTTTTTCTTTTTCTTTTAGCCGTCAAAAAAGCGACCCTTTTGACCCTAATCAGGCAAGGGGCCGCCACCGCCCCCCCCCCCCGCGATTTTCCGGCCAGGGAGGTACCAAAATGCGCCAAAGGTCTTCTTTTTTTTTTCTTTTTTTTTCCTTGCCTAATTGAAAGATAATTCATTGACGAATACGTCAGTAAAATATTTAATTCCAGTTTTCAAAATAAAAATATAAAAGTACAATCTTCATAATATATTACAGTGTAATCCACTAAAAAAATGGACTAATCATCCATGTTTTTTATGAATCCAGGAAAAATGTTTAGATTTCGAGGGATTCCCGCTTTCATTTTATTACCACCATTTTTCCTGATGTATAAGCTTTAAGTTGATACCAGATTTGGCTGTTGCCTATTGCTTGCCCTTTACTATGTTAGAGCCGATTTCCCTTGCTACATTGCCCTGAAAAATGTGTTTATTTTGGTTCTCGACTGAATCATGAAGGATTAGCGATTGTAAATTACGGTGCGTGGGGGCGTTCTGACACTAAAATAAACACATTTTTCGGGTCAATGTGGCAAAGAAAATCGGCTCTATCATAATAACGGGCAGAAGGCGACAGCCAATTCTGGTATTAACTTAAAGCTTAGACTTTAGAGGAAATGGTGATAATAAAATGAAAGCGGTAATCCCTGCACAGTTAAACCTGCTTTAGTAACCACCTGTCTACAAAGACCACATTTTTCGTTTCCCTAAAAATGGTTTCTCATTGAAACATGAACTAAAGGAACCTGTTCATAAAGACCACCTGCCTTTAAAGACCACTTATTTGGTCTACCTTAGGTGGTCTATATAGGCAGGTCTTATTGTATTACATTTCCTCTGGATTTATTAGAAAAAAACATGGATAATTAGTCCATCTTTTAGTGAATTACCCTATAATATATTGTGAAGATTGTGTATGAATCCATTTTAACCCATTCATTCAGTAAAATGAACTATCAAGAATATGTGAGAGCAATTTCATATCAAAAACTTAAAAATGTCATGTTCAAATGAAAGATTTATCAAATAGGTCACTTTTGCACTATAACTTTGAATACGTAGGATTTTGCTGTTTGAAGGAGTAAATTTCATGATCTTCCAAGCAAATGTGACAATGCACATCAATTTTGTGATTTATATTTTCTTAGTCACTCATTGTCAAATATATAATATATGTCTGATCATGTTTTACATCTGATTCAAGACGTAAAATAGATATATTTATATATGTAATTAGTAACCAAGAAGAAACATGAATAGTTTTGTATAATTTTATCTATGTACGATCATCAAACTTTTCATTGAATATGATATACGCAACTGTAATTCGCTTCAAATGATCAATGTGATGGTCCAATTGCAAAAGTCTAGGTAGCCAGATGCCATGCAATATTGACTATTAGATATTAGTTGATTGTTGGTCTCTGCTGGATAATCAACGGGTTTTCGACTGGTAACTCTACTAATTTTCAACTGGTTTTGAACCGGTAAATCAATTGGCATTCAGCTTGTTTTCATTTGATAAATCAACTGGAAATATCTACTGGGTTTTCAACTGGTCCCACAGTTATCGTTGTTTCCAACTGAAGATGGAAATTGGTATACCGGATCCAACTGGTGGTTTTAACTGGTCCTAACTGGTACCAGTTGATAACTGGTATTCCACTGGTACCAGTTGACAACTGAAATCAACTGATACCAGTACCAGTTGCTTTCAACTGGTCCCTAACTGTTTTTTTTACCTGGGAACCCGTACTCATCAAAGGATTAAATATGAAATGGCCGGAGTGGAAATGCCTAAATCAAATGCGGACGAGAATGGGGCGGTGTAAGGCCAACATGGCAAGATGGGGCTATGCCCATGAAGAAGATACTCTATGCGACTGCGGAAAGACTCAGACGATGGATCACATATTACAGTGCGGCGGAACAAGATGCATAGATGAAGACCTGGCCCTTGTAAATGAGACGGCCATCGCCAACGAACGAGCGAGCTACAAAATTGCTAATTTTCGTGATTTGTGTACACAAATATAGAAATATCAATTACAAAAATATTAAAACAAATTAAAACATTGGTCATTTGATCTTGTTTATAGTTTAGGTGGTTGTTTAGGTGGTCAAAATAGTGGAACTATAGTTAGAAATCAAATAAAACTACATGACAGTTGAAATTCATAGATTAACAAAAAAAATACGTTCGAAATTATAAAAACAATAGAAAACATAAGAAATAACCCTGCTCTTCCAATTTGTTGTGTGGTATTATCATTCCAAATGGTCTAAAGATAAATTCAAATTTATGACCTTTAATTTATGACCACATTTGCATGAATTACCATAAATATGCAAATGAGTGAATTAACAAAAGATGAAATCATCATAGTATTATATACACTTAAAGATTTATTTATTTATTTATTTATTTCGTTTTATTTCAACAGGGTAGCCCCATCAGTAGTTAAAATACTGTTATTCTTGGGGGCCCTGCATAACATAAAATACATATATAGACATAGACATACATATACATGAAAACATCATCACATGGTGAGTAGTAAACATACCAGAAAGAATTACAGATTTAATCTCAAATGTAAATTTAAACTCAGCAAGTAAACAAACAAAAATCCACAAAAAGAAATCAAGTCAAATAAAAATCAAGTCATCAAGTAAATCATTCATTAACGAATTTTGAAAAAGAAAAACAAATTATATTGAGGTGACAGTGTGTCTAAACATAATTATTTGTAATTTGTAGGATATTTATGAGAAATACAGTGATCTGCAATTGGTAATTTACTAAATATTGAAGTTTGTGATAGAGGCTACTTATTTGCGAGTACTTGGGTTATATTTACATTTTTCTAAAATAACTGGTGCAAAATGACTGCTTAGTTTGTGCATTTCGTACCTCACTAGGGAGGTTGTTCCATGTCATTGCACCCTCAAAGGAAAAGGCCCTTCTACCATTTTCAGTTTTAACTTTGGGGACGACTAATCCACGAGTATCAGCGATTCTAGTGCTATAACGATGTGTTGCTGCAGACTGAGTAAACATATCTTGAAGATATGAAGGGGAAATACCGTTTACAATATCAAACATAAGTTTACATTTCTGGAATTGCCAACGTTTTTCCATGTTCATCCACTTGAGTTTTGTGAACATTTCTGAACTTGGTGTAAGTACATTCATTTGTAGAACAATCCTAGCCATTTGTTTATGCAACTTAATCAGTGTATCCCGAAGACCTTGATTACAATTTGACCATGAGGTGCAGCAATAATCAAAATATGGTAATACCAGTGCATTTGCTAATAACTTGGCACTGTCTATCGTTAGATATTTTCTGATACGTCTCAACAGTGCCAACCTTGAAGCAATTTTGCTGGAAGTAAGCTTCATGTGTTCATTCCAGTTAAGGTGCTGGTCCAACCACACCCCTAGATATTTCACATGTTCTACCTGTCTAATTTGCAGACCATCTATCTTTATGTCGATTGGTGCCTCGATATGTCGTAGTTTTTGGGGTGTCCCTACAAGTAAGAAGTTGGTCTTGTCCGTATTAAGGGATAGTTTATTATGGCAAAGCCATGATTTAACCCTGTCCAGATCACTATTCATTGTACTCTCTATCTCCTTTGGGTTTAAGGCACTGAACATAATTGCCGTATCATCGGCATACAACATCACCTTACTATGTTCAACGCTATTGGGCAGATCATTCATAAAGAGGGTGAACAGCAGGGGTCCGAGTATAGAACCTTGAGGTACTCCTGACTGGAGAACTTGTAGATCAGATCTTGCCCTTTGCACCAATGTGCACTGATAACGACCTCTTAAGTACGATTCAAACCACGATAGTGTATTACCACGTACACCATATGTGTATAACTTCTCGAGCAACTTGCTATGGTCAACGGAATCAAAGGCCTTTCGTATATCTAAAAATACAATCCCTGTTAATTTACCACTATCAATATTCCTGTGCAGGTTATCGCTAACATATGTCAATAAGGTATTCGTTGAGTAACCTTTTCGGAAACCTGACTGTTGAGCATTAAGCAAGTCAAACTCTAACAAATGATCATGAAGCTGGGAGTGCACAGCCTTTTCCAGTACCTTCATGATTGTTGGTAGGATCGATATTGGGCGATAGTTGTTCACATTGTCCTTGTCCCCGCCTTTATGGATGGGGGTAACCCTTGCTTGTTTCCATTCTTGTGGGACTACTCCCAATCTAAGAGATAGATTAAACAATCTGGTAATTGGTTTGCTAATGATAGGAGCAGCTAGCTTCAGTAGCCTGGCACTGATTCCATCTAAGCCGGTTGCCTTATCAATGTTAATGGATTGTAACTCTTTAAGCACAAAATCTTCTTGCACATCAACAAATGAAAAGCAATTTTGACATGATTCGGGTCCATCATCAGAAGTGGGTGTACATTCTGTAGGGGGGTATCTTGAAGCAAGTTCACTCCCGATCGACACAAAGAACTGATTAAATGCATTAGCCAGTTTGAGAGGTTCGGTCTCGGGACAATCTTCTAGGTTTAAGCTAGTGGGTACACTGTATGTTGAGTTTGGGGCAAGACTCTTGAGAACTTTCCATAATTCAGAAGGATTGTTCTTGTTAGATACAATCTGCTGATGGCAGTATGCTTTCTTGAGGGTGGTTCTTAGGTTGTTTATATGATGTATGGCTTTTGAAATGGTATCATCTATAACCTCATAGTAATCCAACCCTGATTTGGGAGGACGATAGAAAGTGCCAATCAATATAGGCCTGGAATTAGTCAGTTTAATCTCAACCCATACACTTTCAATATCAGGATGTTCAAATTCATATTTCCGTATGTAGTTAATAGTATTTGAAACAAAGGCTGCCACACCACCACCTCGGCGGTTTCTATCATTTCTTTCAACCGAGTATCCATCTAGTTGTATTTCGGCATCACATATTGTACTGTCCAAGTGAGTTTCAGAGAAAGTTAGTACATCAAATGGTTTATTTACAAATTTCTCCCGCAAATGATCACACTTTGGAAACAAGCTACAAATGTTTAAATGTGCAATTTTTAGTCCTCTTGATTGGAAATTTAAATAAAAACTAGAGTCCTTTGAGTGTTCCCTTTGTTCGTCGTCATCATCATCATCAGCTTCACTGGAACCACTCACCATAGAAGCTAATGATCCCCGATGATCAGAGATAACGGTGATTTCTGGTCATCCGATTGCATTAAGAAAGAAAAGTTGTAGAATGGATCAGAAAAAGTTGATCATGTAGCATGTAATGATTGGTGTCTACTGCAAAGTTCTGGAGTTATCAAAATCACAATAAATTTGGCCCAGTCTTGGTTAATTTGTGGAGTTCCACAAGGATTCCTTCTGGGGCCTCTTTTATTTATATTGTATATGAATGACTTTTAAAACTCATCCAATGTTTTGTCGTTAATATTATTTGCTGATGATTCTTCTGTGTTTTTCTCACATAAAAACCCCAATACACTACTTGAAACCGTAAATATTGAAATGAAACTTGTTGAAAAGTGGATCTGTGCTAACAAACTTTCCTTGAACTTAAATAAAACACAATGTATGCTCTTCAACAACTCTATTTCGGGATTGCCTGGTAATGTTTACATTAATAAAACATTTATACATTTAGTTGATTCGTCAAAATTCCTTGGTTTTATCATTGACAATAAACTTTCTTGGAAAGAACAAAACTTATATTTATTTAAAACACTATCAAGGAACATTGGAATAATCAATAAATTAAAAATGTAGTTTCCTAACTATATTTTGAAAAGTTTGTACTCGACGCTTATCTTGCCTTATCTTAACTATGGCATACTTGCGTGGGGGAATTCGTTTAATTACCAATTTGACAAATTATTGATACTTCAAAAACACGTCATACGAATAATTTGCCACACTAATAGGTTAAAGGTAATACAAAGTTTTGGTATAGGGTCATGATTTTGGTTCAAATGAACATATTGGAAGCATATGCGATCCTACAATATTCAGTGATCGTTGTCGCGGTTGAAGTCGAGTCTAAAGTTATGAAATTGTACATAAACTCTTTATGTTATATACATGTAGCTCCCTCTCAAGGTCAAGATATTTATTAAGCTATACAACAATGTTTCTTGACTAAAATCGACCGATTAGCTATTCCCGTTTGGAAAGTATATATCACAACTACATATTCTGAGATTTTCATGGTCGCAGCTACCATTGTCACGGCAGAAGGCGCTATTTGAAATTTATTAAAATTTACCGGGAGCACCGGTAAATTTTTATATTCAAGTTTTCTCAAAAGCAGAAATGTTTTAGGGGCTAAATTTTCTAATGCTTATAATACATCCACAGGGGCATCCAAATAAATCAATTTTTTGAAGAATCAGTACCCGACCAATTTTCAAAATTTCCCAAAACTTTGTATTACCTTTAAGCCACACTAATAGTTTATTTTTAGAAAATAAAATATTTAAAGTGTATGACTTGTCTAATTTCTTTTTAGGTTGTTTTATGTTTCGATTAAATTCTAACGAACTTCCTCATGCCATCACGTCGACATTCCAAAATAATCAACAACTTCATAATTATCAAACCCGACAGTCTTCCTTTTTTCACTTACACAAACTGAGAACTTTACTTTAAAACAAAAAAACTTGAATTTATACTGGTCCGGTGTATTGGAACTCCTTGAACATTTCGCTCAAACAACTGCCAAGTTTAATTACTTTTAAATATCACTTGAAACATAAAGTTCTACTTCAGTATGAAATTGCTTAAGGTCATCATGATAGAGACCATCGGTATTATCAACACTTGTTGGCTGGCTGCACCACACACCCGTTTTTGTTCTTTTGTTTTGTTTTTTGCTCTGTATATTATGTAACAAACGTATTATGTAAAGGGAACCTTAATTACAAGCATAATGCTTCCAAGGTTTCCTCCTCATTACTGCAGATTATTGTTTGCATCATTTGTATTTAATGACTTGCCATTAAATCGTTTTTATTACTGTTGTATCTATCGAATATTATGTACATGTTTTGTTACCTTGTATATGCCTTACTTTGTAATTTTTTTTCATATGCAGTTAATGTGGAAATAAAACCTTTAAAAAAAAAAGTAACAAGCACTGTACACAGAAAGATGTATATGGAACTACACAAATGGTGTCGGGGCAACTTACTTTGATTTCCTAATCTTTTTATGCTCATTACTCAGCCAGTATACATTTTCTATCAAAATTGTTTTGCAAATGACATTTATTTGTAATCTTGAACATTCAGTGTAATTTTAGTTTGATTATGTGATAATTAATTTCCTTTTTTTTCCTACCAGAACTCACCTTTATCTTCAAGTTTACATGCATGAACATTTTCGCGGCGATTTGCCGTTTAACGGCCGAGATCTTGGGGGGGGGGGTCGATAATGTCCCCCCTTCCTTGTTGTAGAAATACCTCCGGCCTCAGTAGGGTTAAGGAAACCTTGAAACTATCATGATTTTGTTGTCATAAGAAAGAGGATTAAACGATACACGGTTGAGCTACCAATTTCAATGGAATTCGGATTAATTACAATCAATTTTTTAAGTAGAAAACAATTTTTTGTATGTGATTTCTTTTCTCCAAAATGGAATTTTAGAATTTGACCCGAAAACATTATTTTCAATATATGAGAAAATCGATAGTTGCATTTTGTGTAATTTTCTAAGAATTTGCCCTCGTACATGGACAATATCTTTTGTGAGCGACATAACAATAGGGTACCTTTAGGATTTAAAGATCACAATTTCATTATCCATCACATTGTCTTTGGGAAAGCAGTTAAGCCTGTTAACCATTTCAGCAGTAAACATTGGTATAGCATGTTGGTGGTTGTGGTTATTTTACCTGACTACTTAGAAAGCATAAATGCTTGTAAATAAGCAACCAGACGACCGACGGCATTAGGCCCTTTCCAGGAGACATGGTAATGAGGATTAATGCCTTACCAAAGGGCACTAGCGCATTGCCTTGGTTTAGAACCCGGGTCAACGGATTACGAGACCACTGCTCTACTAACCTCGTGTCGATGCCCTAGCGCTGTTGGAGTTTGTAAATTCTGGCGAGCGAAGCGAGCCAGAATGTACGGACTCCAACAACGCGAGGGCCATCAACAAGAGGCTACTGCTCTACTGACTGAGCTATCGCGCATCCTATAATAAGTTTTAATCAATTGAACATAAATACATGTTCTTTGTATTGGGAAAATGGACGTTAACTGGTCCTCTGTTTTAATGGAAATTTGATTGAGATTGAAGAATTTCGTCTACTCGAATTCAATTTCAAGTTTGTATATTATATACTACAAGTTCTGAACAAACTGTTGAAGTGGGGTCTTCAATGCGATGAGAGTTGTTTAAAGTGCAACGAAACTGAGGATATTTTTCATGCTTTTATTTCATGTGAGGCAAACAAAACCTTCTTTGAGTATTTAAAGGATTTAGTTTTTACATGCTTTTGATCTTGATATAGAGATCAATGATATTTTCTACTTAAACAGAAAACGCAAATCGAAATCGATTGGATTATGACGATTAATTGATAGATTTATAAAATGATAATTTTTCGTATTAAGTATTGGGTATGATAACAGGGATTCGAATTTGATATATGTATTCAAGAGAGAAATGACTCACACACTACAAGCAAATAAACATTGTAAAGTAAAAATATAAATATCCTGCAACTTTGCTTAGTTATATCTAAACAAATATAAAATATATCATTGCTGTTCCATTGTTCTTCTAAATTGTTTGTGAAATAATGTAATTGTTGCATATGGGATAAATACCTCTTAAGAGGCAAAGACATTTCGTTTGAAAGAGAGGCATACATTGGTTTTTAATAATGTGTTATAGCAGCTCAAAATTAATGACTTTTATTTGAAGAAAACGACAACTTTGCAGATACACGTATCTGATTTCACTGCCGTACACGTATTTGTACTAACTGTATGCATATATTAAATGTGTAATTTGTTTTTAAAAAGTATCCCCACCTCCAAGGAAATCCAAGATGGTGTAAAAGTGTCATACGCATATTTAATATCATAAACCTCTCTTTAGGAGTGTCGTGGTCGAGTGGTTTAAGGTGCATGAGTGGAGATGCGAAGGTCGAGGGTTCAGATCCCGACACGGCACTAATATCCTTTGGCAAGATATCTGTAAAGCGCTTAGGAACATCGTTGTATCGATGTATTGGGCGCTATTTAAAAGCGGAATATTATTATTATTATTATTAAATCTAGCCATCTGATTGATCGAAATTGGAGTCGTGATTTTAGCCATGCCCGCCTACCTACCTGTCAACATGTTTTTGTTTAAAGATGCCTGCATGAATCCGATGACCGGGTTAATAATATATATCTGTAAAGCGCATTGAGAGGGCCTGCGGTCCTGAAATGCGCTATATAACGACGAACTATTATTATAATGGTCAATAGTTTTGTTTTATAAAGATGCCCGTTGTCATCGGGGAGGGAGTAATTGTCCAAGGTGTTAATGTTCAGGGTGGGGGTAATTGTCCTCGGGGGGGGGGGGGGTAATGCCCTTATCCTTCCCAAAGAAATGTTGCTTGTGGCGGTCCTCATTTTTGGAATCGTTGTTATGGCGGAGCTAATCTAGACGGGTATTGCAAATTTTGCACAGCCATTGTTCTGGCACACACACTTAAACAATCTTTGCGTATATTGGTGCGAATTTTTGTGGAAAATTTCACGTGTGACAAAAGGAAACCGTGCAATAAGGCAAACAAAAAGGCAATCAAGATGTTAATAAATTACTGATATTGTGCCTCTGAACATATTTCTTCAACACTGAATGAATTGTCTAATTTGTATACATGCATTTCATAAGAACATTTTAATTTCGTTACAGGTACTGATGTACTTTCGAAAAAGGCCTATTTAGTTTCAATCAACTATTAAGATTCAATCAAGGTACATCTGGATATGCAAACAATATTGTTTTAGAAAATACTCACCAAATACTTTGTTGAGTTGTGGCAAAAGTTCGTCGTACTTTGCATCAGGAACATCAGTAACAGCATTTCGACCTTCTTTAACTGAATGTAACAATACTACAGCGTCGTATCCTTCTGAACTGCGCATATGAGAGGCCTGTAAAACAAGATTTGACAGTCGCACAGGCTTGCAAATGTGCCGAAGTAATTGTTTAGCAATACAATTAGCAAAATCAGACACTGACGAATCCGAAGACCCAGTGAGAAATGCGACCACAGTGGGCTTTGAATTCGCCATGATATTCTGCAGCTACGTTTGTATACATCAAAGTCTGAGGTTTCAAATAATTTTGAGTCGGGGTTTTTATATCAAAATGCATATGTAGTATTACTGTAGCTGACATTTGCAAAGCTTCCGGACATCGGAACGAGTAGTATAGCCCGAACTACTTTCCTTATCATGCTACCTTATATTTTGATCAACCAATCGTTTTCGATACAGTCATGTGACTAGTGCGTGGTACAAGGAAACTCCTCCCCATTTTGCTTAAATGCTTTTTCCAACTGTCCAATTACGTCGTACGAAATTGTGATTATGGACGATGTTATTTCGCAGGAGTAGATTTGGGGGTGGGGGGAAGGTAAAGCGCGATGATCACGTGGAGCAGTGGATTGGTTGACTACATTCCCTGGGGTGGTGGTACTCGCCTAAAACGGTATACGGGGATGTGCGCTCTAATGGGTTACTTTTTGCAAAAAATCCCTCAAAATGGGATATGACTTTGTGCTGCAAAATCCTTTAGAGTGTCCCTACTTTTCAGATCTTGGCCTTAAACATGGGTTATTATTTTATTCAGGATAATATCTCACCCATAATCTCGCTAAATTGAAAATTTCAGATGCTAAAATCATTGAAATCATTTCGCTTTTTAATCCAAAGTCCCCGCGGACGTTCGCACAGATTTATCGATATCATTGATTTTAGCTCCGCTTCTGACTGATTTTAAAACAAAACAGCTAAAATTAGTAAAACTGTTAATAAATAAATTAAGAGATTAAGGTATGTGTAGGTGTAAATCATTCATGCAAATGGAATATGGCAAAACCTTTATGGGTAGCGTTTTGAATGGTAGTTCCCAATAATGGGTACCATTTTCTGCCAAAATGACCCTTGAAAATGGGTATGGGTTTAGACGCTTCAGCCGCACACCCCCGTCCAAACCAAATGTGCGTTACCCCCCCCCCCCCCCCCGGACTAATTTGCAGAAATAGAATCGTTGTTGTATTATTAATGGAATATACAACTTTGTCCTATCGGAACGATTGTTGTAGCACGAAACACACCCCCTACCCTCCTATCCTACATTCTTTCACCACCAAAGATTTAATATACAGTCATGTGACTTTTGGGTGATGCAACAAAACCGCTCCACCAATTTGCTGAGACCGTGTTCCTACGCCCCTATTATAATGAATGGAATCGGGTCCTTGCCACTACATCTTACAGCGTTCTTTCAGAGGTCACACAACTAGCGTCTCTTTTTCAGGATATCCATTAGGGTTTAGCAACGAATCAAACATGGCTCTATCTAAGAACAAAATGGAAAAAGAAATCTGTGAAATGCGTACATTATTGAAGACATACCGAACAGAAGTAAAATTTCCCGAACACCTCTATATCGGTACGTACATTTGTCTTTTAACATTTGCTTCATTTTCTAAATATTCATCGCGATATCGCAATTTTATTGCACAACTATGATAAACCATCGTCAAGAATCAGTGTTCTATTCACTTTGGCAACGATTGTAAAAGATGGTGTATGTAATAACGTTTTCAAACTACTGTTGCTTCTATAATATCACATTTCTATATTCTACCCGACCAATATGATTATTTATCATGCTGGGAGATAGGGGTACTTAAACAAAAATGGCACCTTACTATTGGATCGTGGATGTATCGACTCTGCATCTGTTTTACTTATTAAGCTATAGGGCTATTGTTGGGTTAGAAAGTATTCACATCATGCTTTTATTTAGTACGGAGAATTCTTTTGGATTCGGTCGGGGAGCGGGTGAGGTCAATGTCATAATTGTGATTTCGTTATAAGAAATGTGTATGGAGGGAAATGTTATGGCAGATGATCAGATGAGACATTTAATAATAAGTGTTTCAGATACATGCAGGTATTCAACTAAAACTAAAAGTAATGACATAGAAAACAGTATTAAAGGCCATCTCACACTATGGCGATTAGGTGGGGGGGGGGGGGTACCGCAAGCTACGTTAAGCTGCGAATTGCAATATTGAATTTCCCGCCAATCATCGTGAGTTGCCTTCAATTATCGCTGAAGAATCTGCTAGCGATCGCAGACGGCCAAAGTTATCAGTCTCGTCCGTCAGTCAATTTTAAGCATGTTGACAATTTTGAGGCGGCAAACAAAAATCGTTGTGATTCCGTTCAGATTTTTCGTTGGAGACCGCAACCCTCATTTCCTTGACGTTTCCATGCCGTGCGATTCCGTCTCTAGTCGTCTTGAGGTCGTCACAATTTTGCTGGTAGTCGTTGTCGTTGTCGTTGTCAACGACCATTGACGGCAAAAGAACGACAATTGAAGTTACATCTCGAACCCTGACGACACAATGCGCGGCAAGTAACGAAAATGTAACGACCTTCGTGCGACGATGGATTGCGAATTTTGACCGGAGGGTGACGGTTGATGACCGTTGATGGCGGGTCGTTTGCGAGTACTTGCGGTATTGCAACGATGGTCCGCGATTTTCAATTTTTAGTGCGATTTTTCACGTTGTGTGACGTCAGTGACCCGCACACACACAGGCTTTGATGTCGGCCGCTGAGTCACGCCATCGTCGCCAGCTAATCCGCTGCCAGCCCTCTGACCTCGTTCCTTGTTGCCTGGCTTCGCCGAGACATCGTCACTCGCCGCCCAGACAACGTCCGATTTTGGTCGCTAGACTCCATTCCCTGACGGAGCCATTCGTCCCTTGCCGTCGTGTTATTGCTGAAGGTCGTTCCCGACCGTCAACGAATCTTTTTCCTTTTTGCCGTCGCTTTACCGCCAACATTTTGTGATTTTCTTCGTCCGTCGCCTTTCGCGGGATCTTTGCCGCTACTATGTGAGCCGGCCTTTGGCAGAAAAATAGCGATAATCAAGCTTTACATTATCATTCATACATAAACATTGATTAAGATATTCATATTTTTTAAAAGGCCCATATGATATATTTGTTCACCAAATATTACTTTAACCTTCGCATCTTTGATTTTCCATCATTCAAAAGTATGTATTGTTATTGAATTATTAAAACGGATTCTTCAAAAAGGTTTAGTACATGATACTTTATTGAGCGACCTCGAGGGCCACCTACACCTACTCAGCAAACGTCCTACGCTGAAGTTGTTGGATCTTCAACGCAGGATTTCGAGATGATTGCTCCGAGAGGGAGGCTAAAGTCGGCACCTGCTCTTCCAATGTTTCCATTGACAAAAGCTCAACAGGGGTGGAACGAGCATCTACGTCTCGTCATGGCAACATGCAGTTAAACTCTGCCTCTGGTACTGGCATACTACATCATAATCTTCAGGATCAATCTCATGAACTGAATAAGAGTAACATTAAACAGTTGGAAGGTGGTTCAGTTCCTCCGTTTAGAAACAGGGGCTTAAAATTTGCCCATTTGAATATTCATAGCTTAGTTGCTAAGATTGACGAACTTAGATTACTTCTGAGAAATGCATCATTTGATGTTATTGGTTTAAATGAAACATTTTGCGACTCCATGATTGATGATTCTGAATTGTATATAGATGATTATATTTTATTACGTAGAGACCGTACGAGACATGGTGGTGGTGTGGCTGTATATATATCCAAGAGGTTCAATTATAAAAGAAGGGATGATTTGATTTCTTCTACTTTAGAATGCCTTTTGTTTGAATTGCATTATCCAAATAAGTCTCCCATCCTGGTTGGAGAGTTTTACAGACCTCCAAATTCTCACGTTGATTTCTTTGAAGAATTAGACGGAAATTTGGACTCTGCTCTCTCGGAAGATATGAGCTGTATTATTTTAGGTGATTTCAATTGTGATTGTATGCCACACCAACTTGATCTGAATGCTGAAAAGTTTATACAAATATGTACGGGTTAAGTCAGCTAATTGATACTGCCACAAGAGTTACAAATACCTCTTCTACTTTAATTGATTTGATATTTGTATCAGACAAGGAACTTTACAATGAATGGGGAATATTTGAAACTAGCATAAGTGATCATTATTTGGTGTATACGGTTCGCGATTTTAGTGCAAAGATCCATAACAAATCCGAATACGCAGAATTTCGCTCGTTTAAAAATCTTGACGAGGAGAAATTTTACAGTGAATTGAGAAGTACTCCTTGGCAGGTCATAAAAGATATAGATAATGTTGATGTTGCGTGGGATATGTGGTTGACTCTATTCAATAATATAATCAACAAGCACATACCAGTATGTAAAAAGCGGATAAGAAAAAAGGCATGTCCATGGATATCTGACGAGATTGTTAAGCTTATGACGGAACGTGATAAAGTTCTCAAAGCTGCTAAAGCTAACAAAAGTGATGATCTTTGGGACACCTACAAATATCTAAAGAATACAGTTATTCATCTCATGAGGAAAAGAAAAAGAGAATATAATGCAGACCAGATCTCGCAAAATCATAACAATAGTAAGCAAATGTGGAGATGTTTGAGAAACCTTGTGCCTAAGTCATTACCTATATCTCCCAATAGCATAAATGTTGATGGTGCTAATGTGTCAGACAATGCAAATATTGCTGAAGCTTTTAATGACTTTTTCATTTCTAATGCTACTAAGATTACAAAGGACCTGCGAAGGAATAAGTCTCAACTGAGAGTAGACGAGGACAATAATATTGGTCCAACTCATTCGCAATTTAATTTGAATTTGATTACTGAGGATTTTGTATTGAAACAGATTGATAATCTGAGTATAGATAAAGCAACTGGTGAAGATCACATCAGCTGTAAACTTTTAAAGATGACGAAGAATGTTATCGCAGAGTCTCTTTGTGATATCATTAACAAATCCCTGTCTACAGGAGTTGTTCCACGTGAATGGAAAAAGGCTCGGGTAGTACCAATATTCAAATCTGGAGATATTTCTTCTTTGAATAATTACCGTCCCATTTCGATATTACCTATCGTGAGTAAAATTATAGAAAGGGCCGTCCACCAACAACTCAGTGAATTCTTGGACGTGAATAAATTATTACACCCTAATCAGTCTGGTTTTAGACCTAAACATTCAACAGCTACTGCCCTTGCAAAACTTGTAAATCAATGGTCGTTGAATATTGATAACAAAGACATTTCTGGAGTTGCCTTCATAGATCTTCGTAAGGCTTTTGATACTGTTGACCATGAGCTACTTCTACATAAACTAGCTTGTATAGGTTGTAGTAATAGGACTATTTATTGGTTCAAATCATATTTAGGGGATCGACAACAAGTGACCCAATTCAAAGGAGCCAAGTCGCATCCATCAACCATCAAATTAGGTGTGCCACAAGGTTCAATTCTTGGTCCCCTTTTATTTTAAATATATGTTAATAGTCTACCTGAATGTACTCCTGAAGGTATCATAGATATGTATGCTGACGATACGACACTTACCGTCAGTGCAAATGATGCAACTGTTGTGGAAGAAAAATTAACTGTTGCGTTAAACAGAGTCATGGCATGGATTAAGGAAAATCGTCTTGTTCTTAACACTGAAAAAACTTGTGTCATGTTAATAGGCTCTCCTGCTAATCTCAAGAAAATTGAATCTTTCACCATTTCATTAAACGGCAATTCGATCAAAAGAGTTCAATTCACCAAATGCTTAGGACTTTTGATAGATGAAGAATTGAAATGGTCTAAACAAATCGAAAACGTAAGTAAACTTACCCAGAAAAACATTAGCATGATAAAGAGAGCAAAAGAGTTTTTTGCCTCAAAAATCCTTAAAGTTACTTTATAACAGTCTAGTGTTGCCACGATTAGATTACTGCTCTGTTGTATGGTCGAACCGATTTCATTCTCATACAACTAAGCTGCAAAAAATTCAAAAGAGGGCCGCAAGAATAATATTGAACAAGACATATGACACACCGTCGGCTGATTTGTTCACAAGTCTTAAATGGATGACACTAGACAAGCGGTTTGAGTTAAGTCGCGTTATGATGATATATAAATGCGTTCATAACTTAGCACCCTCTTACCTTCAGGTAGGCTTAATCAATCCTAATGATGTACATGAGCATCATACAAGGCAAATAGACAGTGGATGTTTACGTGTGCCTAGATTTCACACTGATTGTTATAAGTGTAGCCCAATTGTTTCTTCCATATTTGAATGGAATAAGCTAGATAATTCGTTGAGAACGGCTTCCTCTGTCAATTCATTTAAGAGATTGTTTAAACAAAGTTGTAATTTGTGAATGGCTCAGCCGTACATACACTACGTGCATGTTCTGTAATATTTACATGTCTTATTCACATAATTGCGACTTAATTAATATTTTCCTATTGACATTACTGCTTACTAGGTTAATGATATATGTCAATTTTGCAAACGAGTATTATTTTTGTAACTGTTCTGTATAAATGTTATAAACGATGTAAATATGTTCATTCAGGGCCCCATGGAAGACCACTACTTGCTGTTGAATGGGCTACCCTGTCAAAAGATCAGAAATAAATAAATAAATAAATAAATAAATAAAATACATGAAGAAAAGCGACTTTCTAGAACAATCCCCACCCCCTGCCAATTACTAGCGGGACAATTTACCCCCAAGGATATTTACCTCCCCCATCCCGGAAAGATTACCCCCAAAGACACCCCCTCCCCCCACGAGGACAGTCAGCCCTGGAACATAATCCCCTGAGGACAATTACCCCCTGAAAATTACTACCTTTGACAAGCACCCCCTGAGGAAAATTACCCCCCGAAAATTACCCACTATAGGACAAATACCCCCGAGGACACCCTCCCCCAAGGTGTACAATAGCCAAGTACAACCAATGACTTCAACCCCCGAGGATCATGACCACCCCTCCCCCCGCCTCAGAAAATTACTCCCCTGTTAAGTTTGCCCTGATAATAAGTTGTCATCAGTGAAACACAAATTGGCAACACTGTGACGGATCATGCGAGTTCTTCTCCGAGTCGCTCTCAACAAAAATGTCATAAGCTTTCATTTGTCTAGTTATTTATGATTAATTATTTGTTTTCATAATGCAGGGGTTGTATGAAAACATATTGGCAATAATCATATTTGGGTAAAAATAGGATTGAACATTTTCTTGAGGAAGAATAACAATCTTCAAAATTTTAGAGTAGAGGGCAAATGGGAAAATACGTCACAGATTGAGTGAACAATTTGTGTTTGAATAATTGCACTTTTAAAAATACATGGCTTTCCGAATTGTTATCGGTGAAACTTCCTCAAACTCTAGGCCAAATGAAGGCTAGAAACAAAGTAAACACAAACACAGTCTCCCAAACAGGGACTAATCTAAATCCTATTTCTATACTGGCTTATTTTATACGAGTTATCCAATTCCAATCCAATTTAGCTGGGTGCCGTGCGGTAAAATGAACTATGTGTCCTCTGACATCAGCGCCTCGCAGCCTCCTGTATTTAAAGCTGCGTTGTACATTGATAATTGACAGGAAATATCGTGGGGCCAGTCCCGGAACCATCCCGTGCCCCCATGGGCCCTTTACTGGCTTTCTAAGGCTTAACGGTCACATCAAAATGCAGGGAAAATTGGGAGCAATCGGCGCCTTTAAGAACTATTCGGAAGCCGGCCGGGCGGCGGCCGAAAATTCTCAACATTGCTGTTTTTACGCGCCGTACGGGCCCCGAATTGTATATGCTAAAGCCCCATAAAATGTAAACTGATTTGTACGTAGCGGAGGAGCCCCAAACGAATGGTTCGATTAATTAAGTGTATCTGACGTTTATTTAGCTAAGAAAAAAAGTCTACAATTTGTTTTACATTGTTATCATAAAAATAAACCCTATGTAAAAAATCAAAGAGGTTAAAAGGCAACCGACCATGAATCAATTTAAAAAAAAATAAGTTTAATAGTCACTCGAATTAAGTTATTCAGGGAAAATCTCAAAAGTTATTGTAATGATAAGCTTTAAAAAAAAACGTATATGAATCACCTTACATTTCTCATACGTTTAGCCAGGAAGGTATACTATTTTAACAACATAGAATCAAATTAAACTAACAATGATTCATTATGGGAAACCATAAATATTCTCTTAGGCAAGAAAATACAGAAGGGAATAATTGTTTCTTGATTAATGAACAACAATTACTCATCGAATTCAAATTCAAAACGCTTGTAATGATTTTTTTTTAGATTTAGGCCCTAATTTTGCAGCTAATATTGATTCTGCTAGTATGAAGTACACTAAGTCCTTCAATTCCACTTGTAAACATTTCTTACAAAATACTCCAATCAATTTTATGAAATTATTAATGTGGTTCAACGCCTTTATTCTACCAGATCCAGTGGCCATGATGGTTCAAGTGTTCACTTGTTGAAACAAATAATCGTTATTATTGTAACTTAATATAATAAATGTAAGATTAAATTAAAAGTTAGTATTGATATTTCTTTTACCTTTTTTCTTTTCTTGTATTGCGAAAAATATCTAATCACAGGAAATGAAAAAACGAAACTACTTTGTAGCAATTCTTCTTAGGTGTAGGTTAGCACAATATTAATTTAAACTGTATACATTCATAACTGAATTTATCATAACTGAATATATATATATATATATATATATATATACCCATATGTGTATATATATATATACACATGCATATAAAACTTATTACTTACAAAGTAATTAGGGCCATAA
This sequence comes from Strongylocentrotus droebachiensis, assembly GCA_035222895.1. Lineage (NCBI taxonomy): Eukaryota > Metazoa > Echinodermata > Echinoidea > Camarodonta > Strongylocentrotidae > Strongylocentrotus > Strongylocentrotus droebachiensis. Next base: position 9,644 of record JAVYIG010015105.1, on the reverse strand, counting down.
GCAGAGGTAAAAATGGGGCCCTTCTCGCACCAACAAATGGACACTTTTAAGAAGGGAAAAGAGGCATGTGTCGAAGGAAAAGAGCATATATCAGATTTTAATAGGGTCATTTATCAGAGGTGAAAAGGGGACGGGGCTCTTATTAAAAAGGAAAAGGAACGCTTACAAAAAGATAAAAAGGGGGCATTTAAGAGAATGGAAAAATGTGCGTTTCTTTCCAGCATTGGGGTGCCCAGAAGTCACTCGGGTAACATTTGATAAAGTATAATATAAAACGACCATATGCAAATGTTCTATACTTTTGTCGGAAAAGATATATTTATCCAGCACAATCTTTTTGCGTTGGAGAAGAGCAAATAGCGAGTTTCAATCACACGTTGGCCGCTCTCGCAAGCTCTCACTCGTTTCACTGTGGTCAAGCGACTTTGTGGCAAGCGGATAATGAAAATACTAATCGTTAGCTTTCTTCTGGTATTAAACTTGTTTTGATTGATTGTATAATTTTGTCGAAATAAAGTAAACTAAAAGGCTTGACCAATAACTTATCAGCGTCTGAATTGACCTTTTGACCTTGAATTCCCTGATGCAAGCGCACATAAACAGTTTCTAATGACGTCATCTTCGCTAAATTGGGGTCTTTTATCGTAAAATGCTACACTTTCACAATGTTTATACATCTTTTTTAATTATTATTAAGATATAACATATTTTGTCTGATATCACTGAAGTTTTGGGTTTCATTTAATGAGTAATTTTAAAATAAAAGCCATTTTACTGTTTTAATTTACTGGATTGACCATTAAAGTCGCAGGGTAGAAAGATGCATTTTCCAACCGCGGCAAATTTAAATTGCGTTCCGACATTCTGTTAAATGGGTTCGTGTTGTTAAGAATCCACTGCTTTCTGCTCCACCAAACGTCCACATGCGGAGTCGTTTTTCAACTAAATTATTCAAATTTATGGATGCTCTCTTCCCAGGTGTTTGTGTTGTTGAATCATTTCATTCACCTGCTATCATTCTTTGTACTCCAATTGCCAGAATGCAAATTACATTTTGGTTTTATAGTTTCATGCGGAGTCGTTTATCCACTATATTTATTCATATTTATGATTGCTTTCTTCCCAGGTGTTTGTGGTGTGTATTCATTTCATTCACTTATTAGTATTCTTTGTACTCTAATTGTTAGAATAGAAAATGCATTTTGGTTGTATAGTTTCATTCAATAAGTAAGTCAATAAAAAGAGTATGTTCTGCACAATAAAAACAATGTGTGTCCCTATTGTACAATGTAATGTGTCCCCTCATTTTGTAATAGTTAATTTACCCATTCACACAATGGAACTACCTGCCCGATGAAGTCAGTGGCCCGTGACCCCTGAGCACTCAACACCGTGTGGGAGCCAGTTTGTGGTCAACTTCTTTTATGAGACAAACCCAAGCAAACGTTTCCATATGCAGAAATGGGGCACCTATCAGATTTTAACGGGGGCATTTATAAGAAACGGGGAGGGATCTTCATTGAAAATTTGGGACTTTTATCACAAGGAAAAGGGGCACTTACTAGAAAGGAGAGTGGGGTACGTGTCAAGTAAAAGGGGCACCTCTCATATCTGAATAGGGGCAATTGTCAAAGGCAAAGGGGCACTTATAAGAGGTGGTAAGAGGCATGTAGAAGAAGGTGGAACTGGCACCAATTATAAAGAAAAAGGGGCAGTTATCTGAATATAAGGCAATTTAACCCTATCTAGAACCCCCCCTCCCCTCCTCTACATTTTTCCCGATATTTTTTTAACGCCAAAAAATCTTGTGCTGAAATTTATGATTTTTTTCTTTCGTGTCTTGCGCCTCTTTTGAAATAGATTTTTCGAAAATTGGTCATACCGTTACAAAGTCACGTGACCTTTGTCTTCGCATGTCTGCCCGAAAGTCGCTAATTTTTGTGATTTGTGTACAAAACATAATTATGGAAATGTCATTTTTCCAAAAAAGAGATAAAACATTGGTTATTTGGTCTTGTTTATAGTTAAGGTATTTATTTTGGATTACAAATATTTCAATTATAGTTAGAATTAAATTAAACAACGAATATAATAAAATACATAAATAAAAAAACAAAGAGATATATAATAAATTATCAAATCAATAGAAAACATAAGGAATAACCTGGCTCTTCCAATTCTGTTTGATATTATTATCCCAAATGGTCTAAAGAATATATGTAGTGGAAACTAATGTTTATCATTATGAAGAATATATGATTTATGGGTAAAAATGTGAATTGTATTACCTTCTGTGTATAAGTTACCATAAATATGCAATATCACACACAAAAATTAATGACCTTAGTAATCTATACACTTCACTTGACATAATTGCACATTTTCACGGCGATCGGCCGTTCAACGGCCAATATCAAAGGGGGGCCTTAGAAGCCCCCCCCCCCCCCCGGGCTATGCAGTTTCAAAATAGCCCGGTCTAGATAGGGTTAAGGGTACTTGATTGGGTCGTTACCACAATATTATCAATGTTACAGCGATATCATGATTATTGATGCAATCCGCTTGACTGCATAATAACGTGTCAATAAATCGCAATAGAGCCTAGTAGGTAACCTTTGGGGGACATTTTACAAACTTTTCTATCATTTTCTTTAGATTAGGAGCACATGCGAGCGATCAGAATGAAATATTTTGATTTTGGGGAGCGGAACGTCAATGGTAAGGGTTTATGGTAATGGTAAACAGGGCACTGTTTGGTAATAGCATGAAGCCCATTTTTAGTAGAGTGCATTGTTAAGATCCAAAGGCCCATATTCATGAATCCGTACTTATCCTAGTTGGAAACTAAAATAATCTCTAGTTGTCAACGAGGCTCTATCAGGTATTAGGTATTCATTTAACAAAGTTTGAGTTATTAACTAGGTCCCATTCAGATGGCCTAGTTACAAAGGCACCGAAAGTGTGGGGGCAGGGGCGGTCTTCCTAAATGGAAAAATGGGAGGCAAAGCACATTTTCGCCCTACCCTCCCCCCCCAAAAAAAAAAGCCCCCCCCCCCTACCCCCCGAAAAAAAAATCAGCAGTATAGGAGTGAATAATGGTTTGTATTTTTTAACAAAAATAAATAAAAATTATAAAGGCTGAATTGAATCACATTCACCTTATCTTTTTATGTTCCCATCATTCCTTGTAATTTCCCTCCTTATAAGTTTTATTCATCACTTCATGTTCATATGTCAGTCTTTTAAAAAATCCATTCTAGCCCTTGGTTTCCCTTGTAGTCCAGTAGACGGTACCATATACCATGTACACGACCCGGAAAAGTTATTAAGTACTAAGTTTCTGTTGTTGATTCGTGTTCTAGATGGATATTGAAGTAAATTCACCTTGGTTGCCAGCTTGGCAACCTCGGGCAATTGTTGTAATGGTCTTATTAGCATAATCATCTAATTAGCCTATGTGCCATATGTGATGCCAATCTTATATGTTGCCAATCTTAATACAGGAAGCCTGAAAACAGGGATGATACAACTTTTCTAGGGCTTTCTATGACGAGGAATTCATTTATTAGACCAGTTCTTATTTTTAAGTAATGTAATTGTCTTAAAAAGCATGATTAGCATAATGAGCTAACTAGCATATGGACAATATATGGACTTCATTGTCATTGTTTATGTAGAAAGCCTGAAAATGGCTGTCAACTTGTTCAAAGCCGTCAAAGCCGTCCAGGCTTTCGCCTTTGGGATATTCAGATCTTGCTTTGACTGATCAACCCACGAGCCAAGGTACTGAAAGTCTTAGACCTGCCTCAACTTTGTCCTGTCAGCAGTACAAATCTCGGCTTCACGAAGGGCGTACATCATGAATTCTGTCTTAGTACTATTTATTTGTAGACCGACTTGGCTTACTGCAGACTCTTCTTGTTTTAGAAGCTTCTGTGCCTTGTCCAGATTGTCTGAAATTAGTGCAATATCATCAGCAAAGTCGGTATCTGTGATCATTACAGAAGGATGTCTGCTACTTTCCTTTCCTCTAGGGTGAAGCCTAGATCCTCGAACCCTTCAGTAGCCATTCTTAGAGCATAATCCAATGCTATGATTAATAGGTATGGTGCTAAGGTATCTCCTTGGAGTCAGTCTCTCCATCTGGTGGACGAACCTGATCTGTGGTATCTTTGTACATCACCCCTACTGCCGTAACTATTGTGTGTGGTATTCCTTAGGCTCTTAAGATCTCTTACATCATCTTCCTATTGATTGAATCGAAGGCCTTTTTAAATTCCACGATTGTAAGCACTGCTGTCAGATGCTTTGCTTTGAGGGACCGGACATTCAAACTAGGTATCAGAGTTGCTGGTTTGCAATCCATGAAGTAATCATAATTGACGTAATATGTCATTATTGTACTAATAAGCCTAATTAGCACATTTGTAGAATATCAATTATCAACCTAAATCAAGGAAGCATAAACAAAACCTGGAAACATAGTTCTACTGGCCTCCATGGCGAGGCGTTCATTTTATCGACCTAGGACGATAATGCAGTAAGTTAATAAGTGCATTTATCACATTCATCTAATTTGCGTACATATATATAATTAACATAATTTTAGTTTACATTTGTAGAAAGGCTACTTTGAATTAACTTAGTAAAGAAATCTAAATTAAACATTTAGGCGATTTTGGCTTTTCTACACAAGTGTATACAAGTACTGCAACACTCTCAATAGTTGTTTTATGTTAATTAGGCTAATTCTACTACATCAACATGGGACATCCTGTCATGAATTAATGTGTAGTCTTTCAAAAGGGATTTACAATGTTGCATTGCATCATTTTCGAACCTAATAGATACACAATGACAATGAAGTCTTTTTATTGTCCAGATGCTAATTAGCTCATTATGCTAAGGCCAAACAAACAATCATTTGGTTGTCCTCGACCGCCCGCCCGCCCGCTTGTCATTTTCGGGCCGCTCGTATTTTTTTATATTTTTTTTTTGTATTCATTTTTTTTTTAATTCATTTTTTTTTTCTTCATTTTTTTTTTTCTTCATTTTTTTTTTTTTTTTTGTTTTTTTTTTGTTGGGGGGGGGGGGGGGAGCAATCTTAAATGCCAAACATACAATTGTATGCATTTGCAACGATCAAAATGCATCCCGTTGCCAGTTTGGTCTTTTCAGTACGAAATTAGGTATTTATTAAGCTTGCCATTTTTATTTTTCTATGTCAAAATGCCGTTCATTCAAATCAGGTTCTGAGCATTCTTAAACTCATTTTAAGCCCATCTGTACTAGTTTACAGGAGGGATTAGACCCTCCTGCAAGGTCACTGGACAGGTGGTTATCTCATCAAATCGGCTCTCAGTTAATATAAGATAAAGAAGATCATGGGGGACCAATGGTCACCGATTAGGCATTGTTTGCTACATAGAGGGCGCAAGTAGATATAAGTAGTACAATGGAGATTTAAAAGGTGCTGTATTTCAAAGCCAATATACTTTCTGTGTTGGTCATGATCTTCATTGTACATTAACTAGTATTTTACCATATTAAAGTGTTTTATAGACTTTGTTTGTTTAAATACTTGACAACCCCAATGATTTTTTTGTTATGGAAAAAAAAAAAGAAAAAAAAGACACACAAAAAATGAATCGGAAAAAAAAAAAAAAAAAAAAAAATCCGCCCGCCTGCCCCTACTCCAGAAAAGCATTCGAGGACAACCAAACAATTTTTTGTTGTTGACCTAATTATGAGCAATTGCATTACTTAAAAATCAAAATCGGTGTCATTAGTGAATTCCTCGTCATAGAACACCCTTGAAAAGCGTATTATCCGGGTTTTCAGCAACATTATTACATATTGCATATAGGCTAATTAGATGATTATGCTAATTAGGCTATTACAAAATTACACAAGGTTGCCAAGCTGGCAACCAAGCTGAATTTACTACAATACCCATCTAGAACACGAATCAACAACAAAAAACTTGTACTTAACGACTTTTCCAGGTCTAAAAAAGTTCTACCGGACTATTCTTTGCTTTCTGTCATGTTATTTTTGATTTTCTCTACTTTTTTTTTTCTATCTTTGGCAAATGAATTCTTTCAATTTTTGTTTTATATATGTTTACTTTTTATTCCTCTCTTGGTAGAAGTTTTTAGTTTCCCGCAATTCATGTTCTCATTCTGTCCATTCTTCATTGTTTCCATGCAATTACTAGGTCTATCATTTTCCTTGTATTTCCTGTAAAATCCACCAAGTATTTTGTCTTTCCTAATGTTAACCTTAATTCGTTTCTTCCTATGTTTCTATCATAAAAAAAGATAAGATTTTCCCAGCGTGTAGGGCCGATTTGGAGACACCATTACAGAAGGTGCTTTCTAGCGCGCCGTGACCCGAATGTTTAGTATAAGCCCCCCAGAGGCGGATCCAGGGGGGGGGGGGGGGGGTTCGGCTCCACTCCCCCTGTGAAAAAAAACAGGTAAAAACACATTAATTTTACCTTTTGGGGAATTCCCCCCCCCCCCCCCCCCCCCCCCCCCCCCCCCCCCCCACTGAGCGAATTATCGCGATTTTCAGATTTTCGGGAGTAAACAAAAATATTTAAATTGTGCTCCTTACGACTCCCCCTTCCCTCTCTCTCCCCCTCCCCCACCACCTGGCTGGATGTTTCGCCGCTCAATATTTTCTCACGAATTGGGTTCCCCCTCTTTGGCCCCCTCCCCTGCCGCCGGCTGGATCCGCCCCTGATAAGCCCCACATGTCTATGGAGAAGGTTTGGCTCGCACTCGTGGATAGGCAGACTCGCAGAATGCAACAAAATTTGATATGCAATTGATAATTCGAACAGTTTTTCGATTCCTCATTTTAGCAGCCGTGAATAATAAATAGCCGTGCATAATAAAATAATATGATGTATACACAGTTGTATACACAGTTGTATACAATAACAGAGAATGATCAAATGAACCCATCCAATAACTTTAATGCTAATCGAGCCTAATACCTTCTAGTATATGAAAAACAATGTTTGGTATATAGAATAAACAAACAAAACAATAACATAATTGTATTAATGGATGTAAAAGTTAAATATCGAATACCTATAATGTTTCACTGTGATCGAGGTGCTAAACCCACAAACGGACGTGACTACAAATTCGTTTCGGAAAACAAAATCCGTATCATTCTATTAATTCATCTCCTTGGTCATATTGCAAAATATTACTAACTAAACAAAAATGCGGGGTTGCCTGCGGTACCGTAATGTTTCCGTGATCTGTTTTAATTAGTTGGCTTCAATCTGGTGAGAATTTTCACCTCGACCTGAATATCCAATAAAACCGTGTTTTTTGGCGGCGAGCTATTTAATTTGCTCGTTGGCGAAATTTTTATCAATTTGGGCCTTCATCTCACTTACATATATTAGCAAGAACTTATATTATCATTAGTAAGACAGGTGATTTAAGGAGCCTCGCTCGATTTACAAGCGGAAAGGTATATCTGGAGGGAAGTGATGGAGCCCGGTTGGGAACACTTTTGCTGGAATCGTTGATGAGAGCTGGGAATGGGTGGTGCATCCGGTTTACATAAAAAAACTTCGCCGTCTGATCGGGCATTCCTGACGGATAGCAAGGGGGCTCGTGGCAATGCAGAGGGGACATTCATTTAAGAGAAGGGGTTTCTAGCCGTGGTTAAACCCTTATCTGGCTACATGCTGGGATTGCACATATTTTGACTTTAGGTTTATGTAAAGAGTACAGATAATATTTAATAACATGATTCCTCATTTTCCAGCACTAGTTCTGTAAATGGGTTGGATACTCAAATCCATGTGTAATACAATTGTGATATTGGTGGGAATTCATGTACCGTCATGTAAAATGATATATGTAGTTATGAAGAAATGACAGTAACTAATATCAAATAAAAGCCACGAAAATGCATATTTCAAACATTGTTGATTCCTCATTTATCAGTCGTTAATTGTTTTACACTCAAAATGCAGATCCTGTTACACTTTTTGTTATGGGTCATGAATTTGGTTCAAATTAAAATATTGGAAGCATATGCGATCCTACAATAAGCATTGATCATTGTCGCGGTTGAAATGAGTCTGAAGTTATGAAATTATAAATAATAAACTCTTTATTTTGTATAGCTTCCTTTCAAGGTCAATATATTAATTTAGCTATGAAACAATGTTTCTTGACTAAAATCGACCGATTAGCTATTCCCGTTTGGAAACTATATATCCCATCTACATATTCTGAGATTGTCATGGTCGCAGCTACCATTGTACGGTCTTAGGCGCTATTTGAAATTTATCAAAATTTACCGGAGCACCGGTAATTTTTTATATTCAATTTTTCTCGAAAACAGAAGTGTTTTAGGGTCTAATTTTTTTAGTGATTATAATACATCCACAGGGGTATCCAAATATATCAAAATTGTAAAGATCACTATCCACCCAGTTTTCAAAATTTCCCAAAACTTTGTATTACCCTTAATCTGGAATAGCATAAAATTGCTTATCCATCACATTACCATATAATTTTCTTCTGTGTGTGGCATGAAAACATAAAGTATATGTTTAATCAATACAAATTGTTTCAATGGACAGATTTATGGTGTGTAAAATACTTTGAATAACTCCTGTATTCGGAGTAAATCACGTGTTTATGTTTAATTGCCTATTTCGTATGTGTGTGTAATAACCATAATTCAACTGTATATAACACATGTTTATAACTTCAAACCATTGATAAAAGCTTTATCAAGGTATTTATCAGATAATACATATGTTGTCTGAAAATTAATAATCATGATTTGTTTACATTTTTAGCCCAGAACTACATTTTTAGTAAATTATTGCGCGTGGCATCAACCCCTATCCTATTCCTTGGCATTTTTGCAAGAGTTTTAGCATGGATGCCATGCATAATCCCTAAGGCCCTTTTACACTTTCACGGATCGCATCACGGATCATCCCGGATCTTAATCCGGGGTGTTCTGGCGTGCGACACCATGATTTCTTCTCGATGCCGGTGTGGATACGTTCCGAACACGGTGTATACACGGGCAAGTACGGTGTCTCCACGGACAGACAAGGTAGCAACGCGGACCACGCCGGAAACGCATACGGAGCTAACACGGAGGTGTACGTTGTCTATTGGGATATCTCCGGAATGTTGACGGGTGACTTGAGCTTGTAGGCGCTCATTTGATATACGGAATTTCAAACCGGATGAAACCGGTGTTAATACGGACCTACCGGTGTCTACACGGACTGTCCCGGATGTATTCGGCGGCTACACGGAGGTACACGGTGCCTACAGGGAAGAGGACGGATTGTTTCATCCGTGAACTCCGGGATGAAAAATTAAGCAAGCTTAATTTTTTCCCCGGATATGCCGGTACGCCAAGGATCACGCCGGATGCCTCCCCGGTGTATACACGGTAATGCCGGAGATAACACGGATGATCCCGGAGCGACGATCCGGGATGATCCGTGATGCGATCCGTGAAAGTGTAAAAGGGCCTTTAGGCCATGGAATCTATTCCTAGAGCCTTGTGTTATGCTTGGCTGGTTCAGCATAGTTCCCCTGTTTAGTCCATGGGCCAAGACCAGAAATTTGGGTTATTGG
>JAVYIG010015104.1:0-37877 GCA_035222895.1 Strongylocentrotus droebachiensis | reverse complement strand
CCTAAAAGCAAGGGGCTTGTGATAGGGTCGTCTCAAAATGCGTTACATAATAATACAGTGCATTTGTTGATATATAATTAAAATTATTATCACTGTTATGCCGCTAGATTGCGAACATACGGGAATTTTGTTAAAGCGAGGCTCAATACCCAATATCTACACGCATAGCGCGTTTTCATGAGAGTGAAATCGATTCGCTGAAAGCGATCGCAGCGTGTAATACCCGCACAAGTGTTTCAACCGATATATCTTACCGATATTTCTTATATGATTCATTGTGGAGACGAGAGCCATAGATATGGAATGGAGAAAGAAAAATATAATTTGATGCGATCCCGCTTTTAGCTGATCTTTTACACGCACTTGAGCATTTTAGTTAGAGGGGTTAGGTGGTGTAATGTTCGTTTTATGTCGTCTTTTCTTCAGTTAACACCTCGACTTGTCTTCTCGACCCACTGTCTCTCCTTTATCTCCCTCTTTCTCTCCTTTTTCTCTGTCTCTCACTATTTCTTTCTTTCTTTGACTAACTCTCTCTCTCTCTCTCTCTCTCCCCCTCTCTCTCTCTTACCCCCCTCCCCCCTCTCTCTCTCTTCCTTTCTTTCACACTCACTCCTTTGACCTCTTTCTCTTTCTCCTTTGCTCTCTTTCTCTTTCTTTCTCTCTCTTTCTATATCTTTCTCTCCATCACTCTATCGTTACCCTTCTATCAAACTGTAGCTTTCCCTCTATCAAGCTATACATTCTGACTCTTGTTTTTATCTCACGTGATCTCCTCTGTCATCCAAATCTACTATTGTAGTCGTTTTTTGCTTGCTTCATAAGCCATGGACGTTTGTTGTAATTTCACTGTATAGTAAATGATTGTTAAAGCGCGTTCTTTTCACAAATCCACCATGCCTCTCTTTATCTATCCCCGACTTGCTCTTTCTTGCTGTCCCTGCCACTGTCTCCCTTGTACTCTCCCTCTCTCCCCCTCTCCTTCTATCTTTTTCTTTAATCTCTCCCCTCTCTCCCTCTCTTTCTCTCTCTATCTCTCTCTCCCTCTCTTAGTCTCTCTCTCTCTCTCTCTCTCTCTCAGTCTCTCTCCTCATTTCCTTCCTTTTTCTGTATCTCTCCATCCCATAATCTAACCTATACCCTGTAGCAGCGGCAATCAATCACACTACGCGCAATACATCTTTAAAATATCTTCCGAACCCGCTTCGCTCTTTATCAATCTCTCTCTATCTATCTACTTTTTCATACCTATCCATCTTCTCGTCTTTGCCTATTGATTTCACCATCTCTTTCTTTCCACTCCACTGTCTCTCTCTCTCTCTCTCTATTTATCTCTATATACCCTTTCTCTATCTCTCTCCATCTCTCTCTATCTTTCTCTATCTCTATACATCCTTTCTCTATCTCTCTCTCCATCGGTCTCTATCTCTCTCTTCTTCTCTCTATCTCTCCACCCCCCTATCCGTCTCTCTCCCCTCCCCCCTCTCTCTATCTCCATTTATCCGACTCTCTCCTCATCTAGAGTGGGAGATGGATGAGGAGAGAGTCGGATTCTTTCCTCTCCTCACTTCTCCTCCCTCTCTCTTCCATCTTCTCGCCGCATCCCTCGCTGGCAGCTCAGAGTATCCATCACGATGCGATATCATACCTGGTAAAGATATATCTTATTATCGCCCCTGGCTACATTACCATCATATTACACGCGTATTATACCACCAATCAGTATCTTCTTTTTTGTCTTTATGCCTACCACACTTCACCGTTCCTCGCTATGACTCATAATTATCAATTTGTAATATATTTTTTTCTTCATTTTATGTTTCTTTTATTCCAAAAATTCCATCATGTCCATTGCGATAGTATAGGAATTTCATAGCACCTCGGTCTCTCTATCTCTCTCTCTCTCTTTCTCCTCTCATTTTCTTTTTCTCTTTGTCACATTTTTCTCTCTCCTATATCTCCTTCTTCTTCCTCTTCTTCTCTTCTATCCATCTTTCTCTCTTCTCTCTCCCTTTCTTTCTCTTTTTTTCTCTCTCTCTCTCTCTTTCTCTTTCTATCCTTTCTTCTCACTCTTCCTCCTCTCTTTCTCTTTCTCTATCTTTTCTTTCCCCCCCCCCCTTTCTGTGCCTTTGCTTCTCTGCCACTGTCTCCCTGCATTTTGTGTATCAGAATCATTTTCACATTTATTTTTTAGTTAAAAAAGAATAATTGAATTATACTTTGCCATAAGATGCTTTCCATTTTCTTTTACAGACATAATTTAGTCCACAAAATTTATCATTACACCATTGCTTGTTTTCAAATGGTGATCTTGCCTTTATAAACCATCCTTATGCAGCCTTCACGGTATAAAATCACAAAGTACCCTAAAAAGAAAATAATTTTAGATAAAACTCTTAATAGTATATCTTGATCTACTTCACGCATCAGATCATGTAGTACAAAGAGAGATAACAACCCTCAACATAATTCAAGTGCGTTTTTGTATTGATCCAAGTATTCCGGAAAACTTAAGATTTGATATAAATCAAATAAGATTTAAGACGGGAGATTAGATGAGGAAACAAAAATCAGAAGTCTTGGAGAGAGAGAGAGAGAGAGAGAGAGAGAGAGAGAGAGAGAGAGAGAGAGAGAGAGAAAGAGGGGGGGGGGGGAGATAATAGGAGGATAGAGGGGGAAGACAATGAGAGAGTGAAAAGGAAAATAGAAAGATGGGATAGAAATGGAAATAAGAATACAGAGAAATATGATTTTATATACATAATTTATATATATATATATGTATTATATATATATTTAAACATTGATTTAAAAGAGAGAGAAAGAGAGAGGAAGAAAAATAAAGGGAGTGGGAGTGAGAGAAAGAAATATGAGGATGATGATGATAATGATGATGATGATGATGATGATGATGACGATGATGGATGCGAACATAACATGGGAAGGAGACAGGGATGAGAGGTGGGGAGAGAAAAGAAATTGAGTGTGTGGGTGTTTGTGTGTGTGGGGGTGGGATGTTGGAGAGTTGGAGATGGGTGAGAAGAGAGACAGATAGATAGAGATAGAAATAGATAGAGAGAGAAAGAAAACTAGAGAGAGAGAGAGGACGGGGATGAAGAGAAAGAGATAAAGAGAAAATCTTAGAAAGAAGGAAAGATAGAGAGATAAGAGAAATAGAGGGTGAGAAATAGCGAGAGAGAGAGTGGGAGTGAGGGAGAAAACGAGAGAGAATACTCTTACCATGTTCAAGTGCATCCAAAAATTGATCTGCCACTTGGCATGAGCTTGTGCCCTCCTTGCGCTAATAAAGAGAAAAAGAAAGAACCTCAAAAACTTGAGACTTAAATCAAGGTCAAGTCATGGAAAACCGATTGGAGGGGGCGACAGACAAAGATAAGAAGGGGAAAAGGGAAAAATTAGGGGGCAAGAAGGAAAAGAAGCTACTTTCCGTTGATCGATTTTGAAATACATTTGAAGGGAAGTTAAGACTTGCTATGACCTTCTCGAGCTTCCCAGGGGCTGGGTTAAACATGTCTGAGCATATAGCGTATCTCCTTAACCCGAATGGGCGTGAGAGTGGGGGGGGGGGGGGGGGGGGGCTTCGCATTTAGCATACAGGTGGCTGCTTAAGAATGCCACATTGTTAAACATATCTCTTTAAAGGGCATATAAGAGGTTGCGTCGGATGGGGAAAGGGTTGGCATATCTATGTCTGGGAATTTAGCGATGGTATTAGCGATTTAGATGGGCATACGAGAGAAAAAATAATTGGAAGGGGGAGGGGTAAAGGTGTCAAGGTACAAAATTGAAATAAATATTAAAAAAATTGAAGAAATCAAATTTGTGTATCAACAAATTGCACGTGTATTAATACTGTTTCTTGTTAGATGAGAAAAAAGGCGTACACAAAATAAACATACGTAGTGAATCGCTTGTTCACTTGTCTATAAACCAACAAATCGTCTTTCGAATTTCTTGAAATTAAAATTGAAACTAAGAAATTGGTAAATTCTAATATCAAAGCTTTTTGGTTAGATCCTGTGCTGCAAAATGTTTTATTTATTTCTATGCTTTTTGCTTTTACATGCATAGCTTTTTGTTAAATAGAACTTAAACAAAATTCACTTTTTTTTCCACAGACAGCTGAAAGCAACGATCGATTCCATTTTAAATGCATTCGATGGATCGAAAAATTCATTAGTCATTCAAATAATTTCTCCGTATTTTGTTCTAATGACATTTGTTTCTGTGGTCGGCAGCGGGTAACCTTCAGAGAGTTGGGCTGCCCACCACAAAATACGAAGAAAATAAAGAGAAATTTCTATGGCATTTTCAAATTATTGATTTCGAAATACATTTAGTGGAAATTTTAGTCACCGAACAGCCTTCCCTTGAGTAATACGGTACATGCCCAAGCATTTACTTTTGGTATTTGCCGGATTATTTTTCGTGTTGGGATGAAACGCGTGACCGCTAAAGGCGTGTTGGGGTAAGGCTAGGCTAGGGAGAGGGCTAAGGAGGGGGGGGGGGGTAATATACCACAAAACGCCCTTTACAGAGGGGCTGCATTGGCTTGGCACAACCCTATAATCTATACAACGAACAAAGCGAAAATAAAAAGCATTTGAAGGCATCAAAATAACCGAGCAACGTATTAACCAGTACACAATGAGTGAAGATCTTTACTGATATTGGTTTATGTACGGTATATATAATATATCAATGGTTGAGTGACTGAAACATACCAAATAAGATCGAGGAAAAAAAATTCTCGAAAAAGCAACTCAAGAGCAATTACAATGCCCAATTGGATGTATCAAAGAAATCATGTTTGTATTCAGAAATACATCATTGTCATGTTTGCACTTTTCAATATGTGACGCACAAGGCTATTACAAATGCCTATGGATGATTTTTTTTTTCTTTCTCGAAAGTAGTCTATTTTGCGTTTCCAATAGTTGTGTTTCCAATAATTGTCCGGGGAGAAAATGGGCATCGAATTAATCTCTATCTAAAAAGAAGAGTCAGAAATTTTCACTCTATTTTCACTCTATTTTCACTTTCTTGGGAGTGACGTCAGGGGTCTTGTTTTGTTTAGGAGTGAATATCGATTGATTTTCGATTGAGAGCTCTCTAAGAAGAAAAGAGTGAATGTTCACTCTATGTTCACTACATTTTCACTCTCCAGAGGAGTGACGTCCGTGATCACTCCATTTTTTTTAGAAGTTTACTTTTTTTTCAAAAAGCACGTGCTGTTGGAATGATTATCGATTGATACTGACTGATAATATCAATACATGTGATTACTCCTAGAAGAATACAAGCCTCGCTCACATTAACCAGTTGACTACTTGATTCTCACATTCCCATAGGCTTAATACAGGAACCCACCGGTTTCAGTATGGAATGGGTTAACACATATGCATTTGTCGTTACTTTAGGAACACTACGTGACTGTAACGGCTTTATCAAGGGCAGCCGAAAAAGTTGGCATTAACAATTCTAAAGCGCTTAGCTTTCAGAGACTTGTTACCTTAACGTTAAAGTTAAAGTGCTCTGAACCCCTAGAAGTCAAGGGATCGATACATCCCCTTCTTGCCCCTTCCCGCCCATGAAGGAGAATTTAACAGATAGCACACTCTAGAAGGAGGTGGATTGCTGGATTGCTGGATTGATTGATTGGTTGATAGATTGAATGATTGATTGATTGGTTGTTTGTTTGATTGGTGGGATGATTGAGTGAGTGTTTGATTGACTGATTGATTGGAAATGAGGGATTTATTTTGGTCGGCTGGTTGTTTGTCTGATTGATTGAATGGTTGGTTGATTGATTGGTTGGTTGGTTGGTTGGTTGATTGATCGATTGGTTGGTTGGTTGGTCATTTGGTTAGTTAATTTGTAATTGATTGATTGATAAATCAACTAATAGAGTGAGTGCATGACTAATTGATTGATTTGAAAATCGTTGATTAGGTGATTATAAAACGAATATTTGATCAGATGATTGATTAATCAGTTATTGGCTATTGTTTGACTTGGTGATTGAATTTTCGTCTAGCTTGCCTCTTGATTGACTGTCTAATTGATTATCCAAACATATCACCTTACCAATTACCTATTTATCTATTGATTGATCAATAATTGTTCAATTGATTTATTAAATGGCTAATAATTTATTGATTTAATGAGTGCTGAAGTGAATATCTGATTCGGTTTATCGGTTGAATGACCTTTTTCATTCACTAATGGGTTGATTAACCTCGTACTGGTTTAATTGAAGAAAAAGCGGCTCTCACAAATCTTCTGAATTGTGGCTTATTTATTAAATACGGAAAGTTCAGAGTCATCCCAAGAGAATGTGACATGTAACTAAAGCTGCTAAATTCGTTGTATCATTTTTTCTGTAATGACTAAGTATCTTTATTCTCATTTCATTAATAAAATATTCATTCAGCATTTTCGAGAGGGGCAATTGAATACATTTCGTCTTTCATTAGTTCCAAAACTAGCATTCGAAATTTTCGTCAACCGCATGTCCGTCATTCTGAGCATCTCCATATCTATCTCCCCCTCTCTCTTTCCCTCCCCCTCTCTCTCCTCCTCCCTCTGTTCTCGTTATCATCTTCATCTCATCAATCATGCAGCCAAAATGTTACATGTATTTTTCATGAGAGATTGCTATCGCTTTATACGACGCATTACGATTTTATCTGCACGTTTGCTAAACCACAAAAGTGGTCATCTACCACTCTCCGACACTTTGCAATTTATCAATTACTCCGCATTGTCCAGAATTAGTTGTGTCTGTATATATTATACAAGAAGGGGAAATAGAACTATTTTCCCTCTCCCTTATAGATTTAAAGTGCACTGGCGTATCTCTACATTCACCACATTTTTTGTCCGGTATTCGTCTGATAAAAGCAGTTTCAAGACAATGGATATTAAACGGTACTTGATTAAAATTTTCCTTGATTTACAAGAGAATTAAGGCTGACAGGACCGATATGAATAGAAGAGGTATCACAAAAAGAATTCTAAAAGTGCAATTATTTTGCATTGATTTTGCATTTGCCACTCTATACCCAGGAGGTAATAGGGTACCTGTGACGATGGCATGAAATGTGAGCTATGTAAATTATTAATATTTTAATTGATACATATCTGTTTAGATCAAACCATGATCAGTTGAGGCTGTTTAACACCATGGTCCAGATCATTAATGATATACAGCTTTTTTTTCAAAATTACAGAAAATACTAATGCTCGTTAACATACACTGTAAAAAAATAATAGTCGAAATAACTCAATAAAATTGAGGAAAAGAATTGCCTTATTTGTATTAAGTAAATATTACCTACGGCATCTTAAGTAGAATTTACTTATTTTGCTGAATAAATTTTTACTCAGTTAAATCGAGTTACATTAACGTAAATAATTTAAGTATTGTAATCATGTTAGATAATTAAAAAAAAAGCTATGATAGGATTACATATTGCACGATTTGGTACCCATCTAATCTAACAAGTAACATCCACTAATCATTCACTACTTCTATTTAAGATTTGACCGTATATATATATCTACCACCATCACAAACTATTACATACGCTTCAATTCGACACATATTGAAAGGCTCCAAATTTTATATATACTTGATCGTAGCATCTTAAAAGGAAAATTGGTTGACAATTTCCTGAAAAAACTAGTTTTTATCTGTTTTGAACTGGGTAACAATTAAAAATTGTCTTGTCTTTGCTTAGCCATGTTAAATGAATTAGTAAATGTTTTAAGGTCCTTAAATTTTCATTCAACCACAAAAAAGAATTGTTTTATTTAAAAAAGAGTTTAATTTGGTCTTAATGAATATTCATAAATTATGTAAATATTTCTATTACGCACTGCATCGGTCCTTACTTTAAAAAGATAAGAATAATCAACATAAATTGTTTGAGTAATACGTATAATTTCTGATTTTGAGTTAAAATTACTAAATTAATACAAGCTGAAATTACTTAAAGTTCTTAAGTATTTGATTTTACTTAAATATTCCACGTATGTTCTACTAAATTGAAAGTTTGAGTTGGCAAGACTTAAATTTAGTGCGTAAGTGGCAAAACTAATGTTTTCAAGTAAATTCTACATGGAAAAAATACGTAAAAATTACCAATGAACAAATTCTTTTTTACAGTGTAGTGCATCGAAAATACAAACCAATTGTATTATGAAATGAGCGCAAACACGATAATTATGATAGTTACACAGAAAGTGAAAATTATATATTATCATTATCACTATTATAATTATTGCTGTAGTTGTTTTTATCATAATCATCATTATCGTGTCATAATTATCATTTTTAGCAAGAATATTTCTATCCTTGGTATTAAGCATGAACACGACACATTCCACAAGTGTCTACCAAAATCCACACCAGCAAATGCTGCATTCCATTGATACACACACACACGCACACCCGCACACCCACACGCAAAATCACCCCACACACATCTCGTTACTCCCCCCACACAACTACACACACACAACTACACACAATTTAATACACC
Source organism: Strongylocentrotus droebachiensis (assembly GCA_035222895.1). Lineage (NCBI taxonomy): Eukaryota > Metazoa > Echinodermata > Echinoidea > Camarodonta > Strongylocentrotidae > Strongylocentrotus > Strongylocentrotus droebachiensis. Next base: position 29,313 of record JAVYIG010015104.1, on the reverse strand, counting down.
TAAATCAGTCAATACCACACACACACACACACATTAAACATACACACTCAAACAATGGTATCCCACCGACAGAAAGCACGTGTGTGTAAATTTCCGGCGCCAAATTTCCCGCGCGGCGTGTCAATCACTCATTCTTCATCATGTTTCCCCGGGCTAAAAAGCTGCTAATTCTCCATACTTCATTTTTAATCAAATATTCCCTCATTTTTTATCCCGATTTCTCGCATTTCGCTTCCATTCCTTTGCAACTTTCATGGGATTTGTGGTGTAAAAGGCCTCGGGGGTGCTAGTGTTATGAATGAAGGAATTTTTAATGACTTAACGCGTCCAGATCCGGGTACAGGTATCACTTCATCTTTCTCTCTCTCTCTCTCTGACAAAATAATGAGCACAGATTTTTAGAAGAAAAATCAGGTCGTCGGTTTATCTGGCACAGGAAGTGTTCACACCAGTATATGATTATCATCGTTCTCTTCGCAATCAGAACGTAGCTGTAAGATGGCGTCCAACTTTTCTCCAATTTATATATCATGATTTGATCCCTAGTTTTTTACCCTTCAGGTGGAAAGTTGTGAAACGCGGAATGAAACGTACGTTCAAAATATTGTAGTTCTATTTCAGAATTTTCGAAATGTAATGCACTCTTTCTTTTAATGAATAGGCCTACACGCGTTTTCTGTATTCATTTGGCCGTCGAAAAAACGTATAAAACATGTGCTTTGACAATTAATCGTCTAAAAATTATATCCTAGCATATTAGAATTTACCCTTAATACAATTCAATAAATGAAAAGATGTACAATAAACAGTTAGTTTTAAAGTAACCAATGGGCTCATCTTCCCGAAAATGTTTGGATGTATTGTTATTAATATTTGGGGGACTAATAATACTTTGCCTTTCTTATTCATTAAAAAATGAGTTCGTTTACTTTCAAGTTCGCAATTATTGGACAAGATGACAACTTTCGTTTGCACCAAAACGGTTAAGCTTAGAGTTATTTACATGTGACAATAAACGACTGATGCGGTTGACTCTTTGTTCAATTTATCGACAAAAGCAGCAAAAGAGTTAGGGAAGATATTTGGTAATGAAACGAATGATGTGAACGCTCCTATGTCAGGCCGCGCGTGACTGGAAGAGTCTACTTGAGTTGAGATGTTTATATGAAAGCCAGTGATTTATTCAAAGATGCGAGAATGATTCACGGTTAGGCAGTGTCTGGCAATCAAGATGACGGGCTTCGATGACGGAACTGGTGGTGGTAGTGGTGGCGGTGACAGTCGTGGCGATGATAGCAGAGATGATGATAATGATGATGAGGAGCAGAATTGTGATGAAACAGATGTTCTTAAGCAGGGAGAGTGATGGTAGTGGTGGTGGTGGTGGTGGTGGTGGTAGAGGTGGTGTTGATAATTTGTCATTGGTATGAGAAAATGGTGGTGATGGTAATTATGATAATAAAGATGCATGGTGCAGACGTCGGTAGTGGTAATATTTGTAGTAATAATGGTTGTGGTGGTGATGGTGGTGATGTTGTTCTTAGTGGAGAGAGATTGATGGTGATGGTAATAATGATTACAAAAATCGTTATGCAGATATTGGTAGTGGTCTAAGTAGTGGTGGTGGTGGTGGTGTTGGTGGTGGTGGTGGTGGTGATATTAATTATATTAATATTAGTGATGCTGATGGTGATGGTGGTGATGATGATGGAGGGGGTAATGGTAGAGGTTTTGATGGCGGCGGTGATGATGATGGTCGTAATGGCCATCGTGTTGGTAGTAGTGATGACATCGCTCATTAATGTGGTGATGATGATGATGTTGATGATGGCGGTATGTTTTATTACGTTTAGGGAAAATGATCATGGTTATAATTATCATTTAAAATGTGATAATAATTTCGGAAATGGAGGTGTTGGTAATGAAAATTGTGCGGTGAAGGTAATGAAAAAATCATAATGTTAAAGGAAGTGGTTTGGAAGCGTTTTCTTCTTATTTTTCTTCTTCTTTCTTCTCATATCCATTCCTTTTTATTCATCTTCTTCTCCCTCTTACTTTCGTTTCTCTCTTTCTCTGCCCCTTGTATTCGATTCTTCATTTTCTCTCTGTCCTTCTCATCCTCTTTTCCTACATATTTTACTTATCTTTCAGTACTACCCCCCCCCCCCCCCTCCTCCTGGTACACTATTTCAGCTTTAAAACATATCCATAAAGGAGGGGGGTATGGACCACATCGGACAATACTCCTGAAGTGACTGGTAGAGCTGAGAGTGGTATCATATTTCTGGAAGAAATGTTTTACGCGGCGCCTATGGGTATTTAAACGCGTGGCAATGACCGATGATGCAAATTGTTGCTTTATACCAGTCTCTGTCACCGACGAGATTATGTCAATAACCTTATCTTGTGGATCCATGTTCAAGATCCCGATCATTACAAATTTTACACGTTCCGCGTTTCTTATCGAGCGAATATCCTCTCCCCCTTCATCCTTAAATTATTCATGTTGTCGTGTTGATGAGCATTGGTGTAGACATAGGGAATCCAGGGGGAGCCCCTACCAATTAAATGGCGACAAATGGGGTAAAAACATAGGAGAGAAATAAGAAGGAGAGAGAGAGAGAGAGAGAGAAGTAAAGAGGTGGAATGTAACATGAAAGAAGACTGTATCCTGCACCAATCACAATCAGCGGCCTTGTTAATTTATATTTAATGAATCAAGTAAAAACCTGCCCCCCCCCCCCATGATGTCGGTGACCCTCAATGGCCCAAGCTACGTCACTGATGAGTAACTGATGATTTCATGTGTTAGACCAATTTTGGAAATACTATTTGAAGAAGGGTATAAAACGATAAACCGTTTAACCTTATACGACATGCAAACTACAGCTTAATATAAGGGGATTCAAATTGAAACTTAAAGATACTATGTCCCTTTTGCAGCCAACATCAAATTCTGTAGAACTTTGAAGGAATTATAGATATGGCATGTATGTCTTATCTGTGAAATGTAAACATTAGCAGTGTCCTAGTGTTCAAATTATGCAAGGAAACCTGTTAACCTTCTAGACTTAACTGTCAGACACTAATGAGTGACTGACTGAAATCTGTTTTTCTTTGGTAATAACATACATAAAATGAGCTGTAACAGGTACATGGGCATTTGTCTACATCAATAACCCACTGCTTGTAATGGCCAAAATTAAACTGATTGAATCTTTGTGCAGCACAAAACGTACGACCATTCGGTGAAAGGGTCTAAACATCAGATTATTACTTAATTAATTGCAATCACTTAAGTCGATTCGACAACTAATGGTTTTTATTGTCCCATAAAAGCCATTTTCAAGCCCTTTCGTTTTGAGGAAAGTTCTAAATCAGTTTGGTCTTTCAAATGCCGTTGGAATTTAATCTTTTCATTTTTTTAAGGCAATTTTCTTTATAACAAAACGCGTATGATTAAATTTGTTGAATATTAGCAGTTACACAAAAAATAAAATAAAAAGACGCAGGTACCGAAGACTGATGATTAACAAAAGAAACCACGTAATAACATTAGCAGAATTTCCGTCTTATAACACAGGATAACCACGCTTTCAAGGTGATTAAAGTAAAGGTTAGGGCTCGGTTGGGGGGGGGGCATCAATGTATAGCGTACCCTATTTTGTTATAACCCCTTGTGACCTTGATGAGTAAGCCAGAGGAGGAATGAGATACGGGAGAACCCTGACCCACATCTGCATGGCAGTTTAGGGGCACTGTATGAACTTATTAGGTAGCTGTCGAGGAAGATTCATTACAGAATTCCCCAAATGCAGTGATTTTAAGCAAAAAATGAGACCTCCCAAATTAAGGACGATGGTTATGATTATGGACGATGATAAAGCTGGGGTAATACTATGATTGAAGGCCCCGCAGGGATAACATTATTAATACTGATAAGGCTACCCTCGGTAAACTAGACATAGGCCTAATTATTGTTATAATGGAATTAGAGGATCAAATTAAGGGGGTCAAATTATTGGGGTGGGGTCGGGGAGATTTTACCCCTGGTGCGTTTTGATTCCATTTATCAGGGGATCAAAATGATTAAGTACCCCCCAAAAGGCTTACAAAAGGGGAGCAACCGTGGCTTGGCCGTTGCATCATCGACTTGTAATGGCGTAGCTCCGAGTAGGGGGCAGGGGCAGGTGCCCCCCCCCCCCCACAGACCGAATGGGGAATAAGGGAAAGAGAGAGAGAGAGAGAGAGCAGGAGGGAGAGAGATAACAAAAGAAAGAGTGAAGGAGAAAGAGGGAAAAAGTGAGAGAGAGAGAGAGAAAGAGAGAGGCGGGAGAGTGGTGAAATTAGGAATATAACAAAATAAAAAAATGTTTATAACCTTTTTTTGTTGGTTTTACGATCTTTTCCCCTCTTTATTTCATTATCTAACTTTTTCTTAATTCCTCTTCTTACATTCTTTCCGGGGGGGGGGGGCAATTTGGGGGCAAATTAAGTGACCCCCATACATCTGTGGATTCATCACTCACTCTCCATGGCCCTGAACTCAATGTGAGATTGATGACCTTATACGATTAAGATTGCCCTCCAGTGGCTTGCGGGATGTTATCTTTGGTGTTTTTTTCTCTCCATCATCGTCATCCGATAGGCCCACTCTACATTCATGTGTGTTTCGCGCCATTATTGGGCCACAACTCAATGAATAATTAGTCGACAATGCGTTGCCCTTCCCGCTTCTACCAAACGAGTCATCAGTCATTGAAATTTTATCGAAATATCATCACTGCCCGTTTAGTCTCTCCCGCAAACATTCCTAAAAGACAAACTCATTATCCGTAAACATTCTGAGAAACAAAAGTTTGAAAGCTGTATGACAATCTTCGTTATGATGCGCGCAAACTTTTCGGCTATTGCGTAACACTTGCTAGTCTTTATAACCAGACTTATTTAGGGTTTCACCGATGATATCTCTCGAGTGCGCCTGCATCTCAAGACTGATTGGTAGTAGATTGATAGGATAATGTAAGTCAATCTGCAAACTGCGTGCAATGAATTATCCAAACATTGCATATTTAATCCAGATTTTGGCGCGCTTTGTCATCATCTCGGTATATCCCCGAAATTGTTGGTAGTCTTTGGCTACAGACCTTTATCTGAGAACGATCCGATTTGATCGTAACGAGATAAAAGACAATTTACATTCAAGATTACCCAAGATGTTGTTTTTAATTATTAGATTTTGGATTAACTAGTGTTGCTTAAACATGCAAAATCCCATAATTTAAATGTTGAATGGCCCCAAACCACTGATTAGCAGAATTGGAATGTCACGTTTGGGGATCCAGGTCATCAGCTAAAGAACTGCACATACTTTTAGAAATTTGGCACCGAGAATTTAACACATGGTTTGCATAGTCGATTTTATCGTGGAATTCATGCATCCATTTTCTTGTAATTTCATCTGAGCTTCTATGTAATTTGCAGTGTAAAGTGAAATAAGCATAACGATTTAATGTAATGTATTTTACTTTGTGTAAAAGCATTTTTTTTTTTAATGTACCCCATGCTACTTCCAGAAATACCCAGCAGTCCCTAAACGCTAAATTTCAATGCCATTCATGTTCTCCGTTTCACCTGTTTTCACGCAGAGATGAAATGTATTTGTTAAATGATATGAAACATCAAGACACACATTGGCAAGACATTGATCTACATTAGCCACACTCCACCCAGGTGAAGTAAATGGGTACCTGGTAGGAATGTTTACTTGAAATGCTAAAGCGCCGTATGACAGCCGTGCTAAAGCCAGGGTAATACTCTGGAGCGCCAGGAGGGTCAAATCTGACTGACATGAGCGCTATACAAGAACCCACTTTAATAATTATCATTATTATGATCTGTGTTTTTAACAAAAATATAGACATTGACGTCTGCTTTCAAAATGTAATATTTTTTATATAATATATTGAAATACGAAAACAATTATTTGAATTTCATTCCATGCTACCAAAGATCAAATAGATCAGCAGGGGGCTACATACATTAAACGTGACTTAACGTACGTACATAAACTAAAAATCGATGTTCAACTGCAAGAAACGCACACAAACAATAGTATGTTCATATCTTAGGTAGATCCACATGAGCCGCCTGAATTGCTAGACTAGTCATTACCACCGCTTTCCCGTTTCTTCACTTTCTTTTTATTGCGTCACCATCGTCGGTACCGTGAAATTAACCACCAACACTTTCCGCACGCGCACGCATACCAATGCATGTGCAAATCAGTGCAACGAGTCCGCGGGAAACCGATACGGCGCTTTTTTTTTTCTTCCATGTTGTATAAAACTTGCAGTGCATGAAGTTTGATACCACTGACGTTGAAACGGTTCAATGACACAGTGAATATAGCTTTTCCTACATGTATCTGTTGGTTTGTATAGCGATGAATATTCATTATGCTTTGACTCACACCTTGAGCTAATTTTCGCTTACTTTTTACTTTCAGCGCGCGCTTTTTTCCTTCCCCATATCCTTTTCTTTTGTTCAACGGCGCGCTTAACTTTTGATTTGTATCTGTGAGAATAAATTTGGAAAGAATTGGTTTCCGGGATTTCATGTTGATTGACAAATGCACTGTTTCGCTGACACATTCGGCAAGGTGAGATGGGTAAACCGGATATGTTTCGGGGTGATCTAGCAAATCATTTGATGTGAGAGCCAGGAGGTCGTTTTACTCCTTGTTAAAGATATAACAATGTGGCTACGCCCTTCTGGCTCTCAGTGTACGAATGGCAGTTGGGAAGAAGCTTTTCTGAATTAACTGCTGTAACCTACACTCCCTCTTCCCCCTCCCTCGGTTGACACACGGGAAAGTGTGTTAAAGAGGAACGATCTTGTTAATAGGCCTATACTAAAACTTTATGAGTTCTAGATTGTTTGTAAATATGCAAAGGGGTTCATACAGAGAAGAAAGGGTTGTGATAGAGCCATTGGGACAGAAATTTCTTATCATGTGAAGCTTTTGTCGTACACGATGTTTGTGCCGATACGCGCTAATGGCGCACCAGCGAATCGAAATGCCAATTTGCACCCCTGGCAATTAAGGGGTTAATAACAATTACTGTATGCCTATAATAATTAAATAATAATAATAATAGAGTGTTAATGTATACAGTGCGTCCCAAAAAAAACTATACACTTTTAAAATGGCTGCCGAATAAAAAAATATATGATTCTGGGGGGGACTCTTGTATGGAAAGCTCATAAACTCAACTTTCAAATGACACCAAAAAGTCCGAAAATAATTCATGCTTGGGTGAGCACTGCTCACTTTTGTAAAGGGTATGAAAATTAGGTTGCGCAGGAATTAGCCTTCCAATTTGTGAGAGGTACATCCTTTGGAGCTTACAAACTTGAGGGTAATATGATACATTCATGATTTGCTGAGTGAACTTCATGGTTTATTAAACCAAACTTTTATGCATGAGTAAACAGGAATTTCATTTTTTATTGTAGCATAGTAACTTTCCCTGGTAGACTCAGTGGTGTGTTAATGGGAGTCAGGATGGGGGTGATGGTACATGTTGTAATTTCCATGTTACAAACTGTTATTTCGTACATCTGTGACTTTGAATAAAAACCTTCACCCCACATTTCAGTTATTGTAAGATTAGTTGAACATCTCATTGATTTACTTAATAACCAGATGGGGATTATGTAAATTGATTATTCAAATACGGTTTGTTGAAGGAATGTCACAGATGTTGGCTACTTATTCTTCAGGTTACCCATTTCTTGTGCGAAACTCAAGTGCTAAAATGACTGGTTGGTTGGTTGATAGATTGAGTAATTGACTGAGTCATTGATTAATTATGATTGATTTATTGAATGATTAAATTGATTGAAATACTGAATGGTGATTGAATGCTTGATTGATTAATTGATTGACCGATTGACTGATACATGGTTGATTAAGTGATTGATAGCTGAATATTGATTGTCTGATGAATTGTCAAGATATGCACAAGCACACCCAGGCAGAGGGAGAGAGAAAGAGAGGGGGAGGGGCATACCTGTCCTCTTGACCCTTATCCCATCTACCAAACAAAGTCCTACCCTACATTTCACCTCCCCTGCACCATGTACCATCACCCCGTCCTGACTCCCATGAACACACCACTGAGTCTACTATGGAAAGATACATTGGTATACGGTAATAACAAATGCAATTCCTGTTCACTCATGCATAAAATGTTAATCCAATAAACCACAAATTTCACTCAGCAAACCCAAACTCATCACAATTGATCATAAATTGGTCATATCATCTTCAATTCCGTAAGCTCCAAAGGATTTACCTTTCACAAATTGGAAGGCTAATTCCTGCGCAACCTAATTTTCATACCCTTTACAAATATTCGGACTTTTTTATGTCATATTAAAGTTGTGTTTATGAGCTTTTTATACATATACAACCTTTTCCCAAGAATCATATATTTTTTTATTCGGCAGCCATTTTAAAAGTGTATATTTTTTTTTTGTGACGCACTGTAGTGCTCATGTCTGTCAGATTTTGCACTCCTGGCGTTCCGCAATTATTACCACGGCTTTAGCACGACTGCCATTATGGCACTCTAACATTTCAAGGAATTAACTCCTGTCAGGTACCCACCTGGGTGGAGCGTGGCAAATGTAGACTAATGTCTTGCCAAAGGACATTAGTGCTGCGGTGGAACTCGAACCGCGAACCATGAGATCTACATTCTGGTGACGTAGGCTACCCACTAGACCACGACATCTCCACATGATTATATAGTGAGAGGAATGAAAGCACAATGAAAAACATAATAGATATGAAGAAAATCGCTGAAATTTAATCCATCACCCCTCCCCCATGATTCTCGCGCCTGGCGGGGTTTCCTTCCTCGGATGAAATATGAATCATGCTAAGTGTGTCTATCAAGTATCTAATTAATTGCGAAACTAATGTTCCTTATTTCCGCACCTATTAATCATTCTTGTTCACATTCATGTACACTGATTCCTATTCTCTCTCTCTCTCTCTCCCCCCCCCCCCCTCTCTCTCTCTCTCTCCCCCCCTCTCTCTCTCTCTCTCTCCCCCTCTCACTCTCTCTCTCTCTCTCTTTCCTTCCCACTTTGTATCCAGGCCTACTATTTTACTCTCTCTTTCTCTCTCTCTAAAACACTCAGTCACTGAGTCAATCTTGCACTCTTTATTTCACTCCCTCTCTCTCTCTCTCTCTCTTTCCCTTTCAACCACTCTTACTCTCTCTCTCTCTCTTTCTCTTTCCTTCCCACTATTTATCCCGGTCTATTTTACTCTCTCATTCTCTCTCTCTAAACACACACACTCACTCAGTTAATATTCACTCTTTATTTCACTCTCTCTCTCTCTCTCTCTCTCTTTCCCTCTCAACCATCCTTACTCTTCCCCTACCTCTCTCTCTCTCTCTCACTGCCAGTCACGCGCACACACAATATGCATTTCTCTCCCTCTCTCTCTCTCACTCTCTCTCGTTCCCTCTCAACCACTCTTACTCTTCCCCTACCTCTCTCTTTCTCTCTCTCTCTCTCTCACTGCCAGTCACGCGCACACATTATGCTCTCTCTCTCTCTCTCTCTCCCTTTCTCTCTCTCTCTCTTTCTCGATGTGCAGGAATCATGTCAATGGATCGAGGGAAACAATGCAATGGTAGTCATGTGGGGAGCTTTTCAGTTTTTATTTGAAATGATTTGGTACAGAGAGTTTCACCCCTTTTCTCCATTTCACCATCCCTCTCCTTTCTCTCTCTCTCCGGCTCTCTCCCACTCTCTCTCTCTCTCTCTCTCTCTCTTTCTCGACGTGCAAGAATCATGTCAATGGAGGGAAACAATACGAATGTAGTCATGTGGGGGAACGTTTCAGTTTTTATCTTAAATGATTTGGTACAGAGAGTTTCACCCCTACGTTCTCCACCCCCCCCTCTCTCTCTCTCTTTCTTTCTACATTTCTTCTATCTATCTATCCATCTATCTATCTATCAGGCTATAGTTCATCCAGACGTTGGACAAAGCAGTCCTCATAACATTTCCATTCTCTTCTGTCTCTAGCTTTCCTAGTCCAAGCGGCCGTTCCCATGTATTTCTTATGTTCACTATTATACAAAAATAATGAATGGTTATGAGTTCAATAGTGCGAATTATATACCTCACTTAAGTAATCCAGCCATCTGATTGGTCGAAATTGCATTCATAAACTTCAACTGTTCCTGTAAAATTCCCGGTAACCATGCATAAAACATTTAATATTTTTAATAACCATGGTTATTAAAAAAATAGTTCAGTCTCCATGGTTACCCCATAGGTTTACATGTTAAAAAATGGTTTGAGCGATGGAGGATACCGTATGTGTGCGAATAATTGGTCGGTAATTTCAATACAATTGAATCTCGATCGATCTTACCGACAATTTTATCTTGCATTGTTGACATGAAGACGAAAATAAACTTCCAAAAACAAAAAAACAACATCTGCCGATAGATCTTGATCTAAGTTCGTGCCAATATGCATTGCAAAAGTAAAAGAAGGGTGCTTTTGCGAAGCATTCATCACGCCGAAGCCGGTTTCAATCCATTTTAATGTATATATTGTACAAAACTGCCGAACATTTAACAGCGCGCGATGGCTGAGTGGTGTAAGGCGTTGGTTTAAGATGCATCACTCATTGTACGCAAGAGTTCGACTCTCACCTTCGACAAAAAAAAAAAATATTTTTTATTTTTTATTTTTTAGTCTATTTTTTTTCGGCATATAAAAGTATTAATGACTGCTTTAATATTCGAGAAATAGTTGTTTTTATACGCTCTCGGGAAGGTTACAATTGGGCTATTCCCCTCGGCACGCCTCGGGTAATAGCACAATTCTAACCTTCCCTTGAGCTTATAAAAACAACTATTTCTCTCAAAGCAGTCATTATTATGTTCATGAGTTGAAAGATTAACATTCTATTCAACGAGGCGTCAGCCAAATTGAATAGAATTAACGTTAATCCTTCAACGAATGAAAATATTTGCACTATTAAACGAATGAAAAACATTCATTATTTGTTTTATACAACATCGAAGAAGACCCAATAGAACGTTAATCAACAAATTATGCTTTACTCCTTATAAAGATAAATTAAAGTTCGATCCAAGCCTTCTCGATTACATGCAGATTGCCTTCGCGTCAGATACACGCAGGGATACGCGCACATGCAGCAGAGAGGTACGCAGTCTGCATATAACCAAAAATGCACGGCGCATATAACCAAAAATGCACGACCGTGCAATATACCATCTATTGAATATCATGTGACCAACAATCGTCCAATCAAATGACAAGGATCCACGTAGGTGTTGTATAAAACCCCTTATTTGTCATTTCTCGTTCCCTTCCTCATTCTCTCTCTCTCTCTCTCTCTTTCTTCCCTTTCCTTTTTTCCTCCATCTCTCTCTTTCCCTCTCATATTCCCAAATTTTAACCACAATGTCAGATTTCTTTTACGAGATCGCAAGCAACACTACCTAATAGCTTTTTTCTTTACCTATACTGATGTACTGAGAGTAATAATTAAAAAAATGGATTATAACTTTAACCGGCGAATAAAGTCGTGTTACCCTCAGCTCTCCCCAAGAAGGTAAACACTTAAGACTCATTTTTTTATCCCTACCATTGTCACACGCTGAAAATCGAAATTAAGAAGGTATTTCCAGTCAGGGATATCGGCGGGATCGATCAAAAGTAGGTCACATGACCCGTTATGCATATTTTTGTCTTTAAATCCAAGAAAGAGAATGCTCACTAAAGGGGATTAGGTTCAAGTGTTTTTCGACTCCAAAAGGCTTCAAAAAGAAGACTTTGGAGGGTAGAAATCGCTTCTCAGATAAGAGCAACGACTTTTTTTTCTCTTTAATCTTTCTTTACCTTTTTTTTCGTCAACTCCGTCGTTCCTATATGATCAAGTATTGAATTATCGGACTTGTCGATTCCGGTGCAGAGGGAACCGAAGAGGCGTCACTGTGGGGGTTTTCGGAATGAGGTGGTACCCCCTGTCCCTCTTTTTACAATTTTTTTTCGGGGGCGGGGGGTCGCTTATTGGGAAAAAATGTTTGCATTTCTGATTTTCTTTTCTTCTCCATTTTGTGGGCAAAATGTGAAATCTGACATTTTTACTTTTTGACTTCTTGAAAATTTTCAGGTAACATTGGTGGTATTTTGGTCTGACAACACCTGTCCCCCTGTGCTGGCAATAGTCTTGCGACACCCCTGCGACCTGTTTCTCTAGGTATGAGAAGTGTTGGGTGCAGGATTTAGAAGTAGCAGGAGGGGTAAGGATCAATCAATCACAGCGTCCAAAGACTTGATAACTGAGTAGATAGAGTAGTGGTCTTTAAGACTGAAGGTTCTGGGTTCGAAACCAATTCTCTGTGTGCGAATGCCAGTTAGCAAGGCCTGTCTGGACCTCAATGATCGTGTTACTTGGGAAGAACTCAAAGCCATTAGTTTCATCGTTTTTAGGCTTAAAGCATAATCATAATTTCCTCTATAGCTGCTAACCCAAGCATCTTCTACAACACTTCAATTTTAAATTTAAATTTCTACATTAGTTTCAAATTCTCTCTGCGTGACATGTGGTTTGCCATCCCAGTATAATGTTTGTAACGGTGCAATCGCTGCCCTCCCAACCCCTGGATACGCCGGTCATGTAGAAATTAGAAGTATACAAAAAAGGGCAGTATGGCGGTGTGACCTTTTCCAAACCCCCTTGATGGTTATCGCGATCTCCCAAATTTGATGAAGGAGAGTGAGGGGTTGAGATACAGAGAGAGAGAGAGAGAGAAGGAGAGGGGGAGAGAGAAGAAGAGGGAAAGGTAGGGGGTGTTCAAGAAAAGAGACATACAAGGAACAGAGACATGCTTGAGAGAAAGCTTAGGAAGAGAGGGAAAGGTAGAGAACGCGAGTGCGCGAGAGACTGTTTAAAGGCATGAGAGTAGAGGAAGGTAACAGAGAGAAATAGAGAGAGGTATAGAGACAGAAAGAGAAAGTGAAAAGAGAGAAAAAGAGAGAGTGGGGCTATTATAACGGGATGTTAAAAATACGTTTGTAGATCAAGTGCTATGATCCCTTCAACTACACATAGTACGACGTTCTGCGCTTTCCCTTTGAGTTAAAGATAAATTCGAGATCGAGTGGGAGTCAACAATGTTTAAAATATTTATTGGTCTTTTTCCACATTCTATCAAATGTGTTGATTTTTAAGGTAGGTTATCTTGTTACCTGACTGCCAAAAAGGGACAAGTATAATGCTTATAAATAAGCAACACCTCACGCTCACAGGGAAAAGCAAAGCAAAGCAAAAAATAAAAATAAAATAGAAAGGTACAAACGTTGCGTAGAGTTGCGTACTGACTACGCAGAGCGTACGCTACCCTACATAACTATACGCTAAGGGACGCAAATGGGTACGCGAGATGGACGCAACAAATTAAGCATGTTTAATTTTTGTCATATTAAATTTTTATCGCTACTTTCGGCGTAGCACTACACGCATAAATTACGCATTTTTTACGCAAGTATACGCAACACTACGCCACAGTACGCCAATCATACGCAACCGTACGCAACTGTAACCCAACCTGTACGCAAGGTCTACGTAAACGTACGCCACCCTACGCCAGCTATACGCAATCGTACGCGTAGGTACGTCAGTTGCATACGCCGTAGGTACGCGGTGCCTATGCACAGGGTACGTAACCATACGCCATCGTACGCCAGTCTACGCATAACCTACACAGGGAATACGCGGAAGCAATTTTGTTTTCTCAGGAATACGCAGCCTAATTTCGGTGTAGTCGGTACGCCACTCTACGCAACTCTACGCAGATCCGGTGTGAAAGGGGCTTTAAGCACTGAGGGCATCACTGCGTCTCCTTTATAGAACTGCGATTTGTATTTTATAATGGTGATTACATAAACGAAACTTTTGATTGTTAACAGCCACAAATTGTAAACGAGTATCGAACCATGTGAACCTTCTGCGAAGAAAAAGAAAGTATCATCTACATTCTTAGAGTGCCAAGTGTAAAGGTTCCAGACCAAGAAAATGCCCTTTGGCCTATATAAATCAAAAGCACTGAGATTTAGTGTAAGCATCAACTTTTTTTCACCAGGTAACTTTAGAATCTCTCTTTTAATGGTTGTATCTGGAGCAAATGAGGTTTTAAAAGATGAATGAAAGCTCTGAACATGATTTGTGAGAACTACACAAAACTAGCAGGTAAAAGAGAGAGAGAGAGAGAGAGGGGGCAGAGACAGAGAGAGACAAACAGACATACGAAGATAAAGAGAGAGAGAGGGAGAGAGGGAGAGAGGGAGAGAGAGAGAGGCACGTAGAGAGAGAGAGGCCCGAGAAAGATTTTCCTCTTAACCGCTCAAAAAGAAACAGGAAAATAAGATGTCACATAGAAACACTTTAACTATCAAATGCAACACAAATCAAAGGAGTTGAAGAACTCTACGAAGTGGAGAGAGTTATAGATACGCTCCCGAAACGTTCTCTGTTTCACAGTTATCCCTTTTTGTTCCATTTTCTTGACACTTTTCCTGTTCTTACAAGTACATTTAGGCGACAGCACGAATATCAGCTTTGGAGCACAAAGTACAGTGAGTGAAAGTTAATCTAATGGATCCCCAAGCTGCGTTCCATATACAAACTTGACGAGAGAAAGATAGTCGTAACTTGATCATACTGAACTTCTGGGAAGAAAGGGGGAGGGGGAGGAGGGGGTTGCTAGGAATATTGATGAAACAACAAAGATTCATAGTTTGTTTATGTTTTCTTACTGTTATTTTCTTTAATTTATTTCTAGGAATATTGATGAAACAACAAAGATTCATAGTTTGTTGATGTTTTCTAAAAGGTTATTTTCTTTATTTTTTTTAACGAATATTGATGAAACAACAAAGATTCATAGTTTCTTAATGTTTTCTAAAACGTTATTTTCTTTAATTTATTTCTAGGAATATATAACGTTACACTAATAACAGTTGTTGGTACGTAAGGAAACTAACGATAACTAGTGTGGCCATAGTTATGTTAGTCTGTTACACAGTTTATAAATAATGTGAACAGAAGTTTTCAGAAAAAACTACGTAAGTGTTCTCAATGTCCATATGTTGTCAAATTTGTGCCTACACTCAGTGATTCTCCGTGGTCACAATTTCTAACTCTATATCACAAAGTGTGAAAATAATGAGAACACAGTTTTCAATCAAAGTCAACCCGCTATGTAGTCACACGGTGCAGCGTACAAACTGCGATTCGAGGTTTTCTTTATTTTTGTATTCATTTATTTTTACATATGGGTGGAACACCCTAGTCAGCACAGCTGTTTTTCATAGGGGTCCAATTAAAATACAAAGCATGGTTTTACAAAAGAAACAAAACAATAAATCAAATACACACAAATAAATAACAATACATTGCACATAGTTTGATAAAATGTAATATTAAATCAAAAAGACAGTAGGTATATTCATACCCATATTTGACAGTATATTGACAGTCAGTTTATAACTTCTTAACCATGATGAGATGTTTACCCAATCATTATTCAATTTATTTACAATAATATCAGGGTTGCTATTAGAAAAGAATACGCATGTATAATCTGCATACAAGGATATAACACAATCTGACAATCATCAGGGAATAACATTTACATACAGAGAAAAACAATAATGGACCAAGTAGTGTCCCCTGAGGGACGCCACGAGTTACAGTACGTTTTTTCTGATTCAACACCATTCATGACAGTCAATTGTTGTCTACAATTTAACAAAAATAGTTATCAAACCATTTCAAACTGGTTGCATCAGAGCCATAAAATTTCAATTTGTCTATTAAAATAGTACGATATTATGGTGTCGAATGGTTTCCGTAAATCAATCATCACTACTCCAGTTTGGTTGCCTCTATCAATTTCTGTTAGCCATTTTTCAGTAACATTAAGTAATGTTATTTGTGCAACTTTTGGTCTAATTTAGCCATAGTTTTCCACACAATGTGAACACAGTTATCAACACAATTCAACACTATAGAGTTAGCACTGTGAAGTCACACAGTGATGCCTACATAATGTGATTTAATGTGACCAGTTTACCACATGAGTGTATGCAGTGTGAACAATTTTCAATGGAAACTTTGGCATTCTGCTGTGTGGTCGCTGATCAGAATATGTTGCGTACACACTGTGTGTTTGTGTGGCTACAGTTTGTCACTGTGTTACAACGTGTAAAATGAATGTGAACACATTGTTATCAACAAGACTCAACACAAGGGACTTTTAGATTCACACGAAGACGATGGGGATCGACGTCCTTTTAATGCACTGCCTTGAATGGACGTCACATGTATCAGTCCACGCAAATCTAAAAGTCCCTAATAGCGATGAAAGTGCTCTGAAACCACTGTGTGGTCGTGTTCTGAGTGCGAAATTGTATTCTTTTCGAGATTGCACCACATTGGTCCTACTCACAATTCGTTCTATTCACAATTGGTCCTACTCACAATTGGTCCTACTCACAATTAGTCCTATAGACAATTGGTCCTTCCCACAAGTGGTCCTATAGGGCCTACACAACTTGTTCCTACACTAACATAATAATTCCTTTACAATGTACAGTTAGGAGCTAAGAAATAGGCATCCGTTTAAAATAACTAATTTCCTAGACCTAACCCTAAACCAAAACCCCCGGCCAAAACCCAAATGTACATTATAAAGAAATAAATAGGTTAGCGTAAAACCAATTGTAGTTTGGACCACGGATCAGTCCCCTTTTCTATTATATAGGATGGAGTGTAACATCATTTATATTGGAAATCCAACATGTCGTGTGAAAGACAGTTATGTCCACCAAAGCACATGAATGTTGCGATAAGTTACAAAATTGAGTCATTGTTATCTATTTCAGCCTCCGGAGGATTCTTTGGATCAAACTCAAGTTCCCTCTCCACATCTCCCACAGAATGCTCATCAAATCCTGGGTATTTCTTCGTCTTATTTATTATTTAAACTGCAGGATGATGCGTATCAATATTCATATCCACTCGATGGCAATGTTGTCTTCGATAATCTTGTTCCTTTTTCGTCATTAAGCTTAAGGAGTATACATTTCAAACGCAAACATGCTACCTGAACCGTAGTCTAGGGAGCAAATGCAACGCTGGAGACTTGGGCTCACATCGCTCCTTCTCTCCCTGCTCAAACAATTTCATCATTGAATCCGAATAATTATGAGAAAAATTGAGAGAATCGGCAATATTTGTAAAGCTTTTTGTTAATGCAAATCGCTTTCTTGGATTGGGAATGTTCGACTTGGAAATACGATGAATTCTTGATGCGAATTTGTGAAACTTGATACGAAGGGACTTTGATACGCATTATACACACACGCCATACTGCATATTGCACACGCGCTGCAGTAAGTACTTGTAAAGAGAAGGGAAACTTCACGGAAGGGTATCGGAGAACGTCCGCGTTGAAGTGGCCAGACAGACCGGCGACAGTTTCTATGACGACATGCATTTTCGAGCACCGATTTGGAGTAGACAACACTTTAAAAACCGCTCCCCTCCACTCTTTTTGCCCCTCCGTATGATATTGTTTGAAACCATGTGCTAATCGCTGTGCAATACACCTGGCTTCTCTGCAGACGACTGGAGTATCCCTCTACTTGTCATTTTCTTTCATTTTCCTTTCCCGCGCTGACAAGTCTAACGCGCACCGCGCCAGTGCAAATCCCCGCGGGCGCTCCCAATTTTGCATTGCCGAGAATGCAACATAACATGGACGCGCGCGGAGCACTGTGCACTGCCTAACTTGTTAAATGACGCATTTGACACGCTCTAGTATCCTCTGCCTTGGTTTTAACATTACACATGTTTAAAAGACATCAAGGAGATGATTTGATCGAACGAAAAAAAGGGAGAATCGGACGGAATTGGGCATTTTGAAGCAATCGTCAGCCAAGATGGTACGGAGCAACACGACTATAACGGCTTAGCTCACACGTGCCAGGTGAATATGAAATGTAACGCCGACCCCGCTCAGACATTCTGGAGCCAGCCTTCTCAGCATGTCTGGAGAATGTCACATTGACGTGAATTGCATGCACGAGGACATCCCGAACATGCCTCAAACACCACTCAAGTCACATTTTACCCACTTATTGTCACTCTCATCCTTCCACCTTTCATTGGCACTTAAATCGGCAACCCTAATCGCCTGTAGACCACTTAAGACCTAACTGACATGTTCAGCTCAAATGTGTGCATGATTTGCATGCAGACGACGAGTATCGCATATATTTTCCTAGCTATCGATTACTCATACATATAAAAACATATGTGAAATTCACATATGGGAGATATGATACAGCTATTTGCATTAGATTTAAAAGCTTGAGTGATAAATATGTCGATTCTTGCGTGAAATAGTCGACTGTTTTGATAGAATCATATTTCAGTTAATAGCATTTTGCAATTGATCATGCTTGTGCGGCTATGTACTGCGATCCGTTGATGTTCTCTGTCAACGTGCCAAAGTTGTCAATTGCGTTTTTGACAGTTCTTTGCTCGTTTAACATCATTCTAAGATTAAATTAGTTTCTGTTCTAGATTACTTGTTTCCTTAAGGTTATGAATAATGGAAGCCACAGTTTATCTCTTGTTAACAAGGAGGTTCGTATAAAATACAGAGTAGTAATGGCTATGTGCAACTGTTTGTAATAGTTCGACTTAAATAAATCCCGGCGGGCCTTACTGCACAGAGCATGTAAAGAGTTTCTACAATTCTTTGAAAGTCTGTTTCCATAAAAACAATTTTAAAGTAGTGGTACAAAACTGTAGTAGAAGAAGTAGAATGAGGAGAAGAAGGGGAAAAAAGAGGAAAAGGAAGAATTAAGTTCCTCCAACACGTTCGCAGCTTCATTGTACTTTCAAAATCAACCTAAGGAAATTACAAATCCAACGACATCCCATTAAAATTCGTGTATTAAGTTTAACACGCGTTTCGATGGAATGTCGGTGAACTTGTACTTATGACGGTTTCGTGACACGCTGCCCAAATACGTCACCTTTTGAAAGTTCCAATTACATTACGTAATCTAAGCATGATTTCTCTGTAACCTCCAATAACGTAGTGAAGTTGCCATTGGGTTGGTATCTCGAGAGTATAGTTGCGATCGTGATCTTACTTTGTAAACTAAGTGCACGTTCATCTTGTCGCATCGGTACGGGTGTTAAGTGGTTCGTTTGTTTTCTTAATAGCGCAATCGAAGTAACGCCTCGTGTGCAAATGACCTGACGTCCTTTGTTGCTATCATGTGATTGATGACCTTATTGAAAATCAGGAGGGTCATTTGTATGTAAACACTTCCGTAATGTCAGTGACCGTAGTCAATAGATCATTTGTCGAGGTCGTTAGCGAGTGATGTAACGTGACAGATAATGTCCGCCGCTTTATCAGTAAGCCGCCATTTGGATCTTAGTTAGAGCGCTCCAGAGCGCTCCAACGAAGTGAGTGAGAACGGGGTCTAATGCTTATTATTCCCAATTCCCGATTCGTCTACCCGTACTTCGTCTTCATCAAATCCGTTTTCTCTTCTATGAGGTTTGAGGATCATTTTTTGTCTAGTTTTCACTTTTCGTTTTCATTTTTCAGTACTATAACTACGCTTATGCTTTTACTAGCAGACTACTACTACTACTACTACTACAACTACTTATACTTCTACTTCTACTACTTCTACTACTACAGTATTAACTGGTAGTTCTACTTCTAGCATGACTACATACAGCTCCTGCTGATACTACTACGCCTATTCATCCTCCTACTAATATAGGGAATGGCAGTTGCTTTTGTTAAACATCCCTAAATCTGTCGTTCTTTCATTCTAAAATTACTTTAATATTGACTCTTATACAAGCAGCACCTGATGCCCGGTGCAAATGAGGCGTCATTTCGGCTACGCTATCTGAAAGGGATATGTATACTTACGCCAGTAATTTAAAAATAATATTTGTACTGTTCATTCGCATTTACTGTTTGCACAAAACCACCAGCTACTGTCGCCGATGCAAACCCGGGTCAGCAAAAGGGTGCATTTAGTGTACGTCATGCAAGCTCACCTACACCGTTCATCAACATCTCCCTGGGGGCTGTTTCTCTAAACCGCCATAAGTCTAACTTCTTAGACATCCCATTGAAACGTGTGTTATAGAATTAACACGCTTTCTATAGGATCAGTGGCGGATCTAAGGGGGCACAGGGGGGCACGTGCCCCCCCCCCCCCCACTTAGCGAATTTTCGGCCGGCACGATTTTCAAATTTTCGGGAGCAAAACAAAAAGAATTGGACCCCCCCCCCCCCCCCCCCCTCTCTAAGAAATCCTGGATCCGCGCCTGAGGATGTCCACGAACTTAGACTTATGGCGGTTTCGAGAAACTGGCCCTTGGGCCCTGGCGACATGGAATATAGATCTCTCGGATTCAATTGAATCAATTTTACAAACTCGGCGAAAAGTCACCATCGAAAAAGAAACCCATGAATGAAACAAGGGGGGACAAATGGGTGAAACCAATCCCGGTTAATCTTATTACGTCTTGACACATTTCGTGACCGGAATTTCAAGCTTGTTTCAGACAGGGCAGGAAACTCCGGTCACTGCTCCATCCCCATGAATGATAGATTTCCACAGTGTAAACACAATGTGTCGCCGGCCATGCCAACACGGCTATAAATTATCCACTCAAATTAGTCCCGTGTTTGGAAAGAAGAACTTGACCGTGACGACTCAAATTTATCATCACGAATTTTTTGTTGAGACAGGTTTCGATTGATTTTAGGAAGCACCGAAGAAGTAGATATTGTATGTCCTCATTTTGCGTGCGCGTGTACGTGCTTGCGTGTGTGTCCCATTAGCGAATTAATTATGGACCTGATATTTGTTATTACGAACTGGATATTGATATTTGAGCCATAACGTTATCAATAAATATTTAATTGTATTATACAGATGTAGTAGATATAGCGGTAGTAATAATGGCAGTAGAATAAAAGTAGTTAGTAGTAGTATAGTAGTAGTAGTATTAGTAGAAGTTAGTTAAGAAGCAGAAGAAGAAGAACAAATAATAGAAGTAGTAGTGGAAGTTGTTTGTTTGTTTTATTTCCACTTTTTCATATCAATACAAAGAAACATACAAATAAATATAATGAATAACATGTAAGTTTGACAAAATTTGTTTCTAGTTTAAATAAAAGTTTCATACAAAAGGAAAAAGCAGGAGACCACATGTCGTAAGCGTAAATGCTTGAACATGACCGTGGCCTCTGCCGAGTTAACAAAATAAAAGAACAACCCATGCAACTGCATTGTATTCAGGCGCGCCGAAAGCAGTTTGGGATTGGGGGGGCAAACGTTCCAGGGGGCTCACCTTCCAGGGGCAGTGACGCATTGGCGGATCCAGGGGGGGGGGGGGCCGGTGGGCCCTGGGGGCCCGCCCCCCCCCCCCTTGAAAAAAAAATCATGTAAAAACACGTGATTTTTTACCTTTTTAGGGGTTTTGGCCCCCCCCCTGGCGCTCAAGGAGGGGGGGGGGGGGGGGGGGGTGAAAATTTAAAAATTTTCGAGGACCAAAAAAAATGTGCTCACTACCCCCACTGAGCGAATTTTCGGTTTTAGGCATTAAATTACGGTTGGATGAGCATCCAGGAGCCCTCTTTAAGGCCATTGATGTGGTCCAGGGGGCAGAGCCCCCGGAAGCTCAGAGGTTTCAATATTTAACTATGGTCAGATGAGCATCCAGGGGCCACCTTAGGGCCCATGCTGGGGAACAAGGGGCAGAGCCCCCGGAAGCCCAGAGGTTTCAATATTTAACTACGGTCAGATGAGCATCCAGGGGCTGCCTTAGGGCCCATGCTGGGGAACAGGGGGCAGAGCCCCCGGAAGCTCAGAGGTTTCAATATTTAACTACGGTCAGATGAGCATCCAGGGGCTGCCTTAGGGCCCTTGGTGGTGTCCAGGGGGCAGAGCCCCCAGAAGCTCAGGGGTTTTAGGTATTTAATTATGGTCAGATGAGCATCCAGTGGCCCGCCTTAGGGCTCTTGGTGGGGTCCAGAAGGCAGAGCCCCAAGAAGCACGGGGTTTTTAGGTATTTAATTACGGTCAGATGAGCATCCAGGGGCCGCCTAAGGGCCCTTGGTGGGGTCCAGGGGGCAGAGCTTCCGGAAGCTCAGGGGTTTTAGGCATTTATTTACGGTCAGATGAGCATATTTTGATACCTCATTTGTGACATTGGCAGGTCACTTAATTTTTCTCTTTCTTTCTCTTTCTCTTTAACATACTTTTTCAAAAAGTGAGGGGGGCTCGAGCCCCCTAGCCCAGTCGTTTTCCAGACCATGACACAAAGGCTTCTAAATAGGCATATTTTTTGTAAATATTGTAAATTTGGGTACTAACTTTTCAACAAACGCATAAAAAGGTATGACTTACAAAAAAATTGAGAAAAAATACCGGCAAAATCATGTCATTTCAGCAACATTTGTAAATCGCTGGTATCGAATAAGAAATAACCCCCCCCCCCCCATATAGGTACGCCAGCGTTAAGGGGCTCATGTCTATCAACCCTATAACAAAAAAACAGACATGCTTTCCCATTCTCTCACAATATGTCCACGATATGCGCGTATCGCTATTATAAAAACCTCCATTGATAAATATAGGTGGCATGCGCAATGTTTAGGAAATTTACTTTCTGTTAACTTTCCTTTTCTTTGAATGGAATTTTATATGTGATTTAATTCAGGTTTTTATTATTGTTATGTTCTTTTGGGTAAAAAATACAAACCATCTTTACTCCTTTACTGCTTTTTTTTTGTTGAGGGGGGGGGGCGTTTTGGGGGGGGGGGGCAAAAATGCGTTTTGCCCCCCCACTTTTGTGATTGGGGGGGGGGGGGGGGGCAACTGCCCCCCCTGCCCCCCCCCCCCCCCCACTTCCGGCGCCTATGATTGTATTCAATGTATTATAAGTGAAGTGATTAAAAGTGAGCATGGCTGAATTAATTTTGAGTGAAAATAACAAATCAAATTTAGTGAAATATTTCGTGTTGAGAAGTGCATTTGTGCAAGGTGCAATAATTTAGCTTGGTGGAACAAAAAGAGACTAATACCGTGATATTGTGTTTTGGTTTCAGTTACGGGTGATAATATTAAATGTATGCAGGGTCCATTCCTGTTGACAAAGACAGAATAATTCAAGACATAACAAATTAGATAATTTTTAAATTTCTATGTAAGATCTAGTAAACTATACTGAGTTAACAAATATGCTTTCATATAAGCTTTAAATGAATAAAGGGAGGTCCTAGTTTTAATATGGTTTGGTAAGTTATTCCAAATATCTGGTCCATGGTGTCTAATTGATCGTAGGGCTAAACTAAGTTTGGGATTATTAAGATGGTAATCATGAGCATGTCGAGTTAAATATGAGTGTACGTTTACATTTAATATATAAAAGTTTAAGAAAGATGCTGGAAGAGTTTTGGAAGTGTACTTATACATAAAAATGGCAGTTTGGAGCGTATGTATATCATAAACCTTTAATGTTTTTAATTGACTAAATAACGGGTTTGAATTTGCAAGATAGTTAGAATGTGTACAAATACGAATTGCTCTCTTCTGCAAAAGAAATATTGAGTTTATTTTAGTTTTACTACAGTTTGCCCATATAATATTACAATATGTTATATACGGTAAAATTAAAGTATTATAAAGAATAAACAAAGATCTATCATTTATCAAACATTTCATTTTATACAAAATACCAATATTCCGGGATATCAAAATATTTATGTTATGAATGTGTTCGTTCCAAGACAAATTTGAGTCAATAATAACTCCTAAAAATTTCGTTGATTGTTTTTCTACCAGGGATAAACCATCTATAAACAAATTACATTGTGGTTGGTCTTGGGAGTTAATAGTTCTAAAACGGATAAAATTAGTTTTACTTATATTTAAGGATAATTTATTACATTTAAACCATATTGAAATATCATACAAATCATGATTTACAGTATCAACAAGTGTATCAATATTTTTGTGTGAGTAAAGTATATTTGTATCGTCGGCAAACAGAATGTAAGTTAGAATATTTGATGATTTTATTATATCATTTACATAAATCAAAAATAAGAGCGGGCCTAAGATGGAGCCTTGAGTAACTCCACATGTGAGGTTCAATTTTGAGGAACTATTAGAATGATAATAAACATCCTGTGTTCTATTTTTAAGATAGTCCTCAAACCAGGATAGAACAAGGCCTCTGATACCATAGTGTTCTAGTTTATGAAGTAAGATTGTATGATCAATGGTATCAAAGGCCTTACTCAGATCCATAAAAACACCTATAACATGCTTCTTATTTGCGAGAGATTCAATTATTTTATCACAAAGTTTAATTAAAGCAAAATCAGTTGAATGATCTTTCCTAAATCCAAACTGGTTAGGAATCAAAATATCGAGCTCATTCAAAAAAGAAATCAATCTTTTATATACCAATTTCTCAAAAATCTTTGAAATACTTGATAATAATGATATGGGAGGATAATTTTGAAGTTTAGATGGGTCATCTTTTTTATGAATCGGTATAACCTTAGCAATTTTTAATAAAGTTAGGACAGGAACCAGTATAGAGAGTAGTAGTAGTATGCCTAGTAGAAGTGGTAGTTGTAATCATGATAATAACAATAATGATAATGATTATAATAATAATTATGATAATACAAATAATATTTAAAAAAAATAATAGTAATGAATTAGTGCCGTTACTCCTATCGCTGAAATACCGCAGTTGTTGCTATGTGGGTCAAACCTCTGTCCACGTATTAGGACATTAAACCAAAATGAAAGTGTCACCACACTATTAGATTTCGTCCTTTCCTGTGTGTTTTTAGGGCATATAATCCAATGTACATAATACGTTTACATCTACTATAGATAAGTTTACAAAAGTAAGAGACAGAACGATTAGGGATCTACACTTTGACAAGGCTGTGAGTTTATATAATACAGACAAGTTTGTTAACCAATTTTACTGATCGGTTCCTTTTCTGACTCGCACACACGGACGAACACATCCACACGCACACATATCTCTCTCTCTCTCTCTTTCCCCCTCTCTCTCTCTCTCTTTTTTTCTCCTTCAGTTGCTCCAAACACACTCTCTTTCTCTTTCTCCTATGACGGCCTATCCGCTTCCAACCTGCTCACCTTCTTCATTTTATCTATCTTTCGTCTCCTTTCCTCTTTACATTCCCTTCTTCTCTCTCTCTCTCTTCCTCTCTCCCTCATACTCTCTCTCTCCCTCATTCTCTTTCCCTCTTGATATTTCAAGACCTCTATCTTGTCTCATCTCCGCATCATGTTGTTATCTCTGCCGGCAGTTCAATAAACTGGGCTGACAATCCATGCCTTGGTACGCCATAACAAACAAAATAGCCCCCGAACAGCCACTACACACAGTGAAGTACCCATTTACCCGACCGTTCTCGTTTATGAGAGTGGCGTAACCGGTCATTCTCTCATCCAAAAAAAAAGGGAGAAGGTGAGGGGAGGGGTGCAGAATTCAATAATCATTCGAACTGACAGAGTACACAGGTGTGCTTAAGTAAAACAAAAAAAAAAGAAAAAAGATTGACAACCTAATGTTGCATATTTTCACACTGAGATTATACTCATTTTATTTTTCCTGGAAAGTAACAACATTTTTAAAGAATTCAAGAAAATGAAGTACAATAACATATACAATACAACATAACAAATAAACGATCAATTACTAATGCCTGCGATGTCAGATGTGTAGAGTGTGATAAATAGCTCAGTAATTTCATTTGAATCAGTGTTGTTGTGATTGAATGCAGAGTTAACACTAACTTTACGACATAAAATTCACAAAATTCATAAAATTTCACAATATAACCTATTGCCTTGGTGATGATCTTGATAATTGCACTATTCATGTCCCATTCACTACTTGCAGCAAAGATCTTGGGAGGAGCTGTTGTGTTTCACATGGTTGAAAAAGAGGGGTAAACCCTTGTTCCCACCCTCCCATCCTTCCCCATCTATATAGGTTGGACCATCACCTTAAAAGCTTTTATGCCGTCCGCCACGAAGTCAGGGGCATTGTTTGGAATGTGGCGTTAAAACGGTGTATTTAAAACAAAGTAAACTCACCGCAAGACCATCGTTGAAATACAGAGAGAATACAGCCTACGGGGGGAGGGGGTGGGGGGGGGGGGAGGGGTTGTCAAATAAAACAAAAAGTTTACGTTCGTCTCTTATGGATGATGAAAGGGCTTTTTTAATCTGTAAAGTTGTTTTGACGGAGTAGCAATTCCCCGGCTGGAATCAACAGTAAGGGAGTAGTTTGGGGGCTCTTGAATGGTGTTGATTCTCACACAATTAAAGACAATATGAAGGCAGTTTTGGAGCTAGAGATGGGACCAGACAGATAAAGAGACGTTGAAAAAGCATTTACCAAGCAAAAATGTACACATCAAATCCTACACGTAGAACTCTCACACACTCATAAACACAAATGTAGAAACAAAGAAAGAGTTAAACAGAGGTTCGGGAGAGATTTTTTATGTTTAATAAAAGGAGTCTGGTTTGAAAGAAAAAAAGTTGTTGTCACGGAATGAAGATGGAATGAATGTTCTTTTTTTTTCTCGTGAGAAAATTACAACCTTTTCTATGTGATAAAAAAACATTACGGCTACGATATTACATTGCGTCCATAAAATACGGCGCAGTTGTTTGTGATCCATAACTTAAAATAAAGTGTTTAAATTGATATTTTGAACATATTTGTGGCTTACACCCAGTAAATAAGATCGATTGATCGATCTGACTTGTTTTTCAATTACAGATCGATCAATCGATCTTATTTACTGGGTGTAAGCCACAAATATGTTCAAACTATTGAAATTTCTCCCAGGAAGCATTACATTTACAAATTGATATTTGTTATTCATATTCCGTCAGCATGCTTGCATAGTCTCAGTGCGTATGAAAAACCAATTAAGTCATTATCTTGCATTTTGTAAGATAAGACATCTTAGGAAAACCTTTCTAATGAAAATGAAGTTTAATTCTTCTTCATAATATTCTCAAACTCCTCCACACATGCTAGTATATCTTTTTTTTTTCTTTCAAAAACATATTATGTAATAAAAGAAAATATCACAACAAAATAAACTCACATAACACAGGACGATATCACGAAACAATTTCTGATTTACAGCCAGGATATCGCCTGGGTAAAATTTCTTCTACCTTTCCATTCACAAAAAACCGCCCACTTATCTCCTCTGTAACATTGACCGCCGAAGCTCCCTAAAGATTCATCACTATTCACCTACAGGGGGCGACAGAGGCATTTAGAACACGAGACTTCATCACCGAAAGTCAAACACGGATACTGCTACTGTTTGTCATGTAATTTCCGAAGAATATTTCACTACTTTATACACTGTTGGTCATAAAGGTAGAATAATTATTTTAACCCCAATTTATGGAATGATTTTGAAAATGATTTATTCCTAATAGATGTTTGGGCCACTTAAAAAACAAAAGTTAGAGACTTCACAGAGATCAGCAAAGTATATGTAGGCTGGTAATAAAGTAATTTCTAGCAGAATAGATGTGACTTGAGTAGTTTCTTAAACGTATTTTTATGTTATTTGTTTTCATTTGAAAATAGCCATGTGTTGTCTTTCAGTCAGTTTGTATCCTTTTTTAAAACGTTGTGTCCTAAATGGTCAAACTAAATGAATGAACAGCGATTGACATTTGGAGATGCTTGAATAGATCAAAATTAGTGAATGTATGCGGTGTTATCGTGACACAGTTTCCACCAAAACTCACTCCACACAAAAAAAGCTTTACTTCAAGAAACTATATGGGAATTTTGTCAACTCTCTTGAATACTTCAAACGCAAGCGTGTGATCACAGTGGATGAACGGTGGCTTATTTCACGAGATAAATATTTACGGTAACTTATTTTTGTAATGACCAAATATAGACAACTTCGGAGATAACATTTTACCCCGAAATATTTGTAGGTATTTCAAACATGAAGAAGCCTAACGTAGTGCATTTTAGAATCATCACTGCCGAAGTGATTTAGACGTGCTTCATCAAAACCTTTTGTTTGTCCCCCTGAAAAAAATACTTCCACCTGTGCATTTGTGTATCATAGAATATATCGTCGGCGCATATGACTTGTGAACAAATATTACGTAACTTTCATCAACAAGTATCTAGTATTCGTCTCGATGCGTTTTAGAGTTTTGTACAAAGTTAATGACCTTTATTTATCGATAGTAGGCCTGTATCATAATTGTTCCATTGGCTTGTTCAAATTGAATTTACATAATAAAATAGAGTAGGCGACAATACAATAAAGTGTCATTCATACTAACGCAAAGACAGTTCGAAAGTAAACAACACCAAAAAGGGGTCGGGTCGACTTGGCTCCTGCTTATTTTCTGACGAAAGAGGAAAGCACTTAATCGCTTCAGATTTTCAATCCGGCAACGCAAAGGTGAGACAAGGGAGATGGCAATCGGGTGAAATATGATACGCTAGGTTCAGGCTAGTTTAATGTCAGGTGGGATGTTTACAGGTGCGGTTCGAAACGGCGCGGGAGGCTTGGCTAATATCCGCCGGTCTCTCAGAGATCAAGTCGGGCTCCATGCCATGGGGAGTGAGGTAAGAAGAAAGGGAAAGGATCAAAGGAAAGAAATTAAGTCCATAGAGAGAAAGAGAGAGAGAGAGAGAGAGAGAGAGAGAGGGAGAGGGTGAAGAATGACCAGAAGGATATAAAGAGAGAGGATGGGATATGAAGAGAGAGAAAGAGGACGGGGATGGGTGAGATAGGAATGAGAAACGTTGGAAAGAAAGAAATAAGAGCGAATGTGTGTGTCTGTGCGATTGAGTGTGATAGAGAATGGGATCGATTAAGATAGAGAGAGAGAGAGGTGGAGAGATGGGAAGACGAAAGATAAAAGGAGAGGGATACAAAATAGAAAAACAGAGAGAAGGAAAGTGAAAGAGAAAAAGAGAGAACCATAGATGAAAATGCATCGCAAATGCTCCTTGAAATGTAATACCACTCAAGATCCTTCCTGATCTCTGATTTATGT